>SSNR01000495.1:0-10128 GCA_006937965.1 Callopanchax toddi | reverse complement strand
TCTGGACCAGGGACCAGTCACTCTGGACCAGGGACCAGTCACTCTGGACCAGGGACCAGTCACTCTGGACCAGGGACCAGTTAGTCTGGACCAGGGACCAGTCACTCTGGACCAGGGACCAGTCACTCTGGACCAGGGACCAGTCACTCTGGACCAGGGACCAGTTAGTCTGGACCAGGGACCAGTTAGTCTGGACCAGGGACCAGTCACTCTGGCCCAGGGACCAGTCACTCTGGACCAGGGACCAGTCACTCTGGACCAGGGACCAGTCACTCTGGACCAGGGACCAGTCAGTCTGGACCAGGGACCAGTCACTCTGGACCAGGGACCAGTTACTCTGGCCCAGGGACCAGTCAGTCTGGACCAGGGACCAGTCACTCTGGACCAGGGACCAGTCACTCTGGACCAGGGACCAGTCACTCTGGCCCAGGGACCAGTGGAGCTCAGTTCACTAATGATTCCTGCAGAGCTGAAATGATGGACACCACCATGTTGGAGACGTCTAGGAGACGCTCTGCATCAGCCTGTGGTGGTGGAGGTGTTCCAGTGAGGACGGGTGTCTCTAGTCCATACAGAACTGTCCTACACTCTATGAATGTCTCTGAGACAGGTCCACACTACCTGGATGACATCATCCAGTCATTGATCCTCTGCATGAACAACACAGACCTCATTTCATCTTCATGGACCACAATGCTCCAGACCATCCAGGTTCATCATCAGGGAACATCAGCTGGAGACTGGGGGACCTCAGAGAAGAGACCTGGACTTTCTTCAGACCTGAACCCATAGAAAACCTATGGATCAGCTGAGTCTCCATGTAGAGGCTGGTAACTCTGAACCCCGGAACCTGAATGACCTGAGGCTCACCCTTCAAGAAGAGGGAGATATTTCATGCACCTGAATGTCCTCCTGTCATGTTAAAGTATCACTGCAGCATCATGGTCTTCTATAGTAGAATAATATCATGACTTTGTGTGAGTAGTGTACTACTCCTCTGTCTCATAGGAGTAAACGTAGAGGCCTGTTTTCAGACAGTTTACCTTCCATTATTCTAGTTTTTATTTTTCAGAATAAAGGCTGTGAATAAATATTTAAATGAATGTTAATGAGCCCACTAAATGCTACTGTGTTTTAATCTGTTTTCATTTACACTTTCAACCTATTCAAGCACCCAGAATTTGTTTTTTAATAACTCAGAGTTTGTGTTTTTTCATAAATAAAAATGATATCAAATCACCAAACTGGCCTTTAAACTCCTCCAGATGATTGAAAGTTTAAACTAACGTTTAAAAGATCATATTCATCCTCTCAATCAGTTTTAATGTGGACATTTTAGTCCTTAATGTCTCAAGAAGGTAGTAAATTAAAGTGACACCTAACTTTTGACAGAAACGTAGAATCCACTCCTCCAGTGGAACCGTGTCTTCTAATTAACATCACATAGAGCTCATTAAATCCATCCTCAGTATCCAGGTAAACAAACCAGGTCTCCTAGCTAGTTTACAGAAACACGTCTCGGTGAACTCACCCCTCCCGTCGGGTAAAATCCATACGCCAGCCTCCCGCCGACATGGGACCACGGTTTGTAAAGGTGACAAAGCAGAGTCTAACTCCAGCCGCAGAAACGTTCCCCCAGCTTTTCCTCTTTTCACCTCCAAACGTTTTTAGTTTCCTGCTAGCTGAAAAGGTGCTTTTTGGGGGGACTCTGGTATTTTTATCTTAAAAAGGAATCACCCGCCGGCTCTCTGTCCTACTTCTACTTTCACTTCCAGGATGTTCTGCCCCAAAATGTGTCCGGGCGGATTAATGCCAATCCAAGCAGTGAGGAAATGCGGCAGACAGACAGCTGGATTGGCTGAAGTTTACAGAGAACTGCGGGACAACTACTTTATTGATTTCTTTCGAGTTTTTTTAATCTCCACAATATATTTATGGCTATACTATGTTGGAACGTTGTTAAGAGGCTTTAAAAAACGTTAAAAGCTACATTGTTTACCTGGCTACTGAGTATGACTTTAACGACTCAACAGGCTGAAGGACTAGTCTGATCACCCAGATCAGCGACTGGGACGCTGAGGATGGACTCAACTATCTGCACCAGTCAGAGATAGAGTTGTTCTCTCTAACCAGAGTATGTATGCATAAGAACACACACACACACACACACACACACACACACACACACACACACACACACACACCACCCCAGTCCCAGCCCTTTACCTTTCTGTAGATGAATGATGTCAGGGAAGTTTCCCAGCAGGCCTTGGTAGAGCGACAGCTTATCCAGCATCTGGAAGAGGTCGTACTTTGGTTGCTCAGCAAACATCTCACCGATGTTCTCATAGGTGCGGCCGGTGTGGGAGATGGCGTTGTTGAGGGTGTCCGACCTGTGGGGGGGGTCCATAGTGAACGCCTGGCTGATGGACTGAAAGGAATTCCCCAAGCGCTGGAACTCCTTCCTGAATCCACCCAGGTGTTTGCGCACCAGCTCCGAGGCAACATGTGTGAGCTGCATCACACTGTCATCCATCTTCTTGGCGAAGGTCTTGAAGTTGTCCACCCTCTCCTCGACATCCTGAAGGTCCTGGTGCTCGGTGGGGATCTGGAGGGTCAGCATGAAGTGGGCACCCACCATCTCGTCCTTCTCCGCCCGCCTTTTACCCAGTTTCCACTGCTTATCATCGGTACACATCAGGAAGTGCTCAAAGCCTTCGTACTGGGAGAGGACTGGGTGACTCGTCATGTGGTTCATCCATAGTATTAGCCGCCTCTTACGCTTCTCGATGAAGTCCTCCTCGAATCGGCCTGTGGCCTGCTTCTCAGGGAGGTGAGGCACCGAGATCACAGTGAACTTGTGCAGTAAGCGATTGTAAAGCCAGTCGAAGTGTTTGTAGCGCCTGTAGACTGGATGCCCGGTATGGCTCGGTGTCACTCGGTACGATATGTAGGTCTTGATACCTTTGAACTTCGTCTGCTTAGTAGGGTCTTCAATGGAGCAGGTGAAGGGCTGCGGGTTGTCCTTCCACCGAGGTCCCAGAGGACCCATCTCTATCGTATAGGACTCTGCGATCTTGGCCATCATTGGGACATCACCAAGAACGAAGGCCTCCACTCCTGAGCGAACGAAGCTGGAGAACCTGTTCAGGTTCCTCCCCACCATGCTGCCCTTCCTGGAGCTGGACATGCTGTCTTGTCCTGACCCCGACTTGTTCCTGTAGTGCACATTGGGATAGTTGGACATTTGGGTCTGGTAGGCATGTCCATTCGCTCCATGACCCCTAGTGTCTTCTGTGTCCTCCACCACCGTAGACCTGTCGTCCCAGTCGTCCCAGTCATCATAGTCATCGTCATCGTAAATGTGTCCAGAGTTAAGCGAGGTGTTTGGGGTCGATGGCAGACAGGAGGAGTCGTTCCCCACCGAGCCGATGGGACTTATGGAACAATCTGTCACATTGGAGTTTGAACGAGAGCGAATAATGTTGACATAGGATGCAGGAAAGAGACCCCTCTCCCCCCGACTGTTCTCCCCCCGAAACCAGCCATCCACGGGCTTCTCATCAAAGATCACCACCTCCTCGTTCTCCTGGATGCTGATCTCCTCTTTGTTTTCACTCACAAAAGTGTAAATAGCTACAGCTTTCACTGACATCTTGGCACTCCGACAGGTCCTGACCCTACTGTCTCCATGCACACCGAGCCTGGCCGGTCAGCATGCTGTCTGTCTGTCTGTCTATCTGCCTGTCTGTCTGTCTGTCTGTCTGTCTGTCTGTCTGTCTGTCTGTCTGCCTGTCTGGCTGCCTGCCTGTCTGGCTGTCTGCCTGTCTGTCTGCCTGTCTGTCTGTTTGCCTGTCTGTCTGTCTGTCTGCCTGTCTGTCTGTCTGTCTGTCTGTCTGTCTGTCTGTCTGTCTGTCTGTCTGTCTGTCTGTCTGCCTGTCTGTCTGCCTGTCTGGCTGTCTGCCTGTCTGTCTGCCTGTCTGTCTGTCTGTTTGCCTGCCTGTCTGTTTGCCTGCCTGTCTGTTTGCCTGTCTGTCTGTCTGTCTGCCTGCCTGTCTGTCTGTCTGTCTGTCTATCTGTCTGCCTCCTGAAGCTCACTAACTGTTGTGCAACAACGAAAGTTTAGTTTCTCCACCAAAACAGGCCATGGAGCCTGTGGAGGCTCGGATTGTTCCTCACGATATGTTTTACAGGGTTAGGACTCAAAACGAACAACAAACTGGCGGAGAAATATTACAACATGTGCCCTACGTCACAAAGGAGCCATCTTTCTACCTGAAAACACCAAAAACAGCTGGTAAAGAGTCCAGAGCTCCTCCAGAAGGTCGTTTTACTCCTCTGGTCGGGGGAGGACGGCGGTCTCAGCCTAAAACCGGTCCCTTATCTGAGCCAGAGCCAGACCAGTTGACGGTATCCCGGTCCATTGTGGACCTCCGGGTCAGCTCTCCTCTCCGGTGGATCCTCCGGGGAAACAGGAACCGGTGGTTCCTCCAGACAGCGGCAACAAACTAACTCTGTTTTCCGTGACGTGAAGCGACGTCCTGCCGCTTCAGCCCTCCGTTCTGTGAGCCAGAGAGCAGCGCCCTCTGCTGGAGGAGCAGGGTCCGGCACGATCAACAGCTTTGTTGTTAAACGTTCAGTCCTCCTGTCCTCCTTTCCCCCGTCCTCCTGTCACCCTGTCCTCCTGTCACCCTGTCCTCCAGTCATTCTGTCCTCCTGTCACCCTGTCCTCCTGTCATCCAGTCCTCCTGTCACCCTGTCCTCCTGTCATTCTGTCCTCCTGTAATCCAGTCCTCCTGTCACCCTGTCCTCCTGTCATTCTGTCCTCCTGTCACCCTGTCCTCCTGTCATCCAGTCCTCCTGTCACCCTGTCCTCCTGTCACCCTGTCCTCCTGTCATCCAGTCCTCCTGTCACCCTGTCCTCCTGTCATTCTGTCCTCCTGTCACCCTGTCATCCAGTCCTCCTGTCACCCTGTCCTCCTGTCATCCAGTCCTCCTGTCACCCTGTCCTCCAGTCATTCTGTCCTCCTGTCACCCTGTCCTCCTGTCATCCAGTCCTCCTGTCACCCTGTCCTCCTGTCACCCTGTCCTCCTGTCACCCTGTCCTCCTGTCATTCTGTCCTCCTGTCACCCTGTCATCCAGTCCTCCTGTCACCCTGTCCTCCAGTCATTCTGTCCTCCTGTCACCCTGTCCTCCTGTCATCCTGTCCTCCTGTCACCCTGTCCTCCAGTCATTCTGTCCTCCTGTCACCCTGTCCTCCTGTCATCCAGTCCTCCTGTCACCCTGTCCTCCTGTCACCCTGTCCTCCTGTCATCCTGTCCTCCTGTCACCCTGTCCTCCTGTCATCCAGTCCTCCTGTCACCCTGTCCTCCTGTCATCCTGTCCTCCTGTCACCCTGTCCTCCTGTCATCCTGTCCTCCTGTCACCCTGTCATCCAGTCCTCCTGTCACCCTGTCCTCCAGTCATTCTGTCCTCCTGTCACCCTGTCCTCCTGTCATCCAGTCCTCCTGTCACCCTGTCCTCCTGTCATCCAGTCCTCCTGTCACCCTGTCCTCCAGTCATTCTGTCCTCCTGTCACCCAGTCCTCCTGTCACCCTGTCCTCCTGTCCTCCAGTCCTCCTGTCACCCTGTCCTCCTGTCATCCTGTCCTCCAGTCACCCTGTCATCCAGTCCTCCTGTCACCCTGTCCTCCTGTCACCCTGTCCTCCAGTCATTCTGTCCTCCTGTCACCCTGTCCTCCTGTCATCCAGTCCTCCTGTCACCCTGTCCTCCTGTCCTCCTGTCACCCTGTCCCCCTGTCATCCAGTCCTCCTGTCACCCTGTCCTCCTGTCATTCTGTCCTCCTGTCATCCTGTCCTCCTGTCACCCTGTCCTCCTGTCATTCTGTCCTCCTGTCACCCTGTCCTCCTGTCATTCTGTCCTCCTGTCACCCTGTCCTCCAGTCCCCCTGTCCTCAGAGGGAAGTGTTTCTGTCCATGTGTCTCACCGTGCAGATCCTTGTATAAAAGCTCTCTTGATAAATTCTGGATCAGATCAGATCAATAAAACACTGACACACTTGAGTCACTAAGGACAAAAATATCCACTGTCAAAAAAACTTAGAAAATGAATCTATTTTCTTTATTTTCTGCATAGATCAGTTAAACAATTCAGTCCTCTTCAAAACTACCAAACCTTCAGCCATCTGGAGGGTTTTAAACCTTTAAATCCTGCTTTGATTACTTAGTATTCTTGTTTTATTTGTGAACTAAACAAAACTTTATTATTATTATTATTATTATTATTATTATTATTATTATTATGTATTTAAGAACATTTGAGGTTTTATTGTTTTTTAGACTTTTATGTTCATATTTATTGTACACTTTTATGGAGCTAGTTTTTAAAATGTTCTTGCACTGGGCACACTTTATAATCATTATTATTAGGCTTAGGTTGTGTTTTGTTTTTGACCTTTTTTGAAAAATAAAACTACACGTGATGACAATGAACATCGGGAGAAAAATATAATAGCATTTACTAAAAAAAAAACAAAATTTAAAACCCTCGAAATCACCAGAAATCATGTTGACTTACTGTATGTTACTAGTCGGCCAACTAATAGATTTCTGTTATTTGTGGGCCAACAAAAAGTTACCGGGAAACATGGCAGCAGCGTGACGTAGCAGCAGCAGCAGCAGCCTCCTCCCTGAAAGCCAGGTATCTGTGTGTGTCTGTCACCTCTTCATGAACTAAACTAAACTTTATTTCCTTCTCTGACCGGTCTAATGAGCAGTTAGTTGGAAATGAAAACAGTCAATTAAAACTAGGCTCACACTAGCTAAGTAGCTCCTCAGGCTAGCAGCCGGTAAAGCTAGCAGCTACATGTAGCAGTCTGACGTAAACACTTGTATTTAATCATTCATCACCTTGTTGTTTTAGGTATTCTCAGATAGCCTGCACACCAGGCGAGGAGATAGTTGGGTCGTTGTCTGTTTAATGCTGAGCATAAATGTCTTTATTTAGTGGTTAAGCTAAACTAGTTTTACTCCACTTATCTGAGTCAGATCGCTGAATATGTTAATGTGATTGACTAGTTATCAAACGATGACGTTCCTCTAGTGATGAGTGATTAGTTTAAAATGAATTAATCAATGAGAGGAGAAGTGATCACGAGCTTAATGTGACTGACTAACCTTTCCCTTGATAGCTGAATGTGATTTGACATAAACACTTTACATACAATCAGCTGTCTGAAAAAACGGATTTACAGAAAAAAGCCTTTTCTTTCATTTGTGGACTTCTTGGCCAATTTAACACCAGTCTGCCACATAGGCTTGAGGCATTTGGACCAACTGTGGCAACATTATTAAATTACATCATGTTTGAGTGCACATTTTTTAAACTACAAGGAGAGATGGTGCCACTGCAAAGATAAAAAACACAACAGTTTTGAGAATAAAGTCAAAACAGTGGATTGTTTCTTATTTTAAGAACTGTCTAGTTTTTATTACCAGTGATATATTGTACTGGAGGAGTCTGGATGGTTTACTTAGAAAACTAAAAATGAGTCTTTTTTTTTTTTTATGTTGGAGGCTGTATTGTGGATCCTTCTATAGATGATCCAGAGCAGAATGGACAGCTTCCTTTAACGGGATGTTGGCCCCGTAGTAGATGAGGGGTACTGTATATCTCAGAGAGACAGTCTCTGTGTGGCAGCTGGTTTTTACACAAAGCGCTCAGTATCACTGACCTGACAGTGAAGGTGTGTGGGTCTGCAGACATGTTGATCTGCTCTTTCCTGACCCTGAACCTGTACAAGTCTCGGATGGAGGGAAGGTCAGTCCTGATGATGTCTCTGCAGACCTGATAGAACATGACTTCAAAATTAATCAAAATATGCCTTTAATTGTTCACAGTAAGAGTCTCAAACATAAACACATACCTCAGAACATCTGAAGCTTATCAAATGGTTTAGTGTCACAGAAAAGAGGAGTCCTTTATTCGTCCCTCAGTGGGGACGTTTCTGTGTATCAGCAGCAAGAAACAGGAAAACACACAGATTCACATGAAAGAAATAAGAAAACTACAGATATAGGCAATAATATTACATTGAACAATAAGAATATAGAACCACATGGTCGTGTTAAGTATACAGTTATGAATGACAAAAAAGAAAATTTAAAATAATGTTTTTCTTGACATCTTTACTTTAATCATGATGTGTCCTCCTCACTTTTTCTTGCTGGTCCTGGAGGAGCCTACCCACAGGTATTCTATGTTTTCCTGCACCAACACACCTGGTTTGAATCAAATGATGATTAACAAGCTTCTGAAGAGCTTGAGGACCTGCTAACACGTAGGGCAGTGGCCCTAAAGGACCAGAATTAAATCTAGGTGGTTTGTTTTAGGAGTTTAACTAAATGATATTGATTTGTCCTTCAAATTGCACTTAAAATGAATTTATACATGACACAAATAAAGCCACTGTTGTTATTTCAAGTTTGCAAACTTACATTTTCCCAAATGTATCAACACATTTATCTGTAAACATAGTTTTCTGTATTGTCGCTGATCAAAAAGGCCTGAATTGAATTGATCAAAAATGTTTAATGTTTCCAGTGAGGCCATGGAAGACCTGACTGAAGCTCTGTCGGCCAGCTTTGCTGTGTCCAAGGAGCCCAACAGTACGGCCGCCGCCCACCCTCGGCTGGCTCAGTACAAGACCAAGTACAGTGTGCTGGAGCAGAGTGAGCGGCGGCGGCGCTTTCTTGACCTGCAGAAAAGGTAATTAGACTCAACGTTAGGTGTTCGTTTCATTCAGGTGCTTCGTATTTTGATCCCGACGTGGTGAAAGGCTGTTTAATGTTCTCGAGTATTGTAGTCATGTTTGTTTCTTTCAGTTATCTACAATAAGGACCATGCAATGAGTGATGTCACCGGTGGGTGTGGTCCTTAGTGTGGATAACTAACTGATAGACTATCATTTCAGTGACCCAAACATCCTTTTTACATAGAAGTGATGTAGTTATTGACCACACAACACTAGGGAGCGGTATAATAAAATACAAAATGTCAAACAGTAAAAGTATTTGTGCACATCTGTTTCCTCTGCAAACCTCAGTAAAAGGCTAAACTATGTCAACCATGCGCGGCGCTTGGCTGATGGGGACTGGACCGGGATGGACAGCGATGAGGGGGAAGACATGGACAACCAGGAGGACAGCCAACGAGAACAAGATGCTGAAGAGGAGGGGATGGAGATCGAGAAGAGGAAGCTGCCAAAGCATTATGCAAACCAGGTTTTCTACCAAAAAGATTCCTACAGTACATTATTCCTTAAACTTTTAATTCTGATCAGCAGAGGGAGCTTGAGGTCTACTGTAGTCTGTTTCTGTTGTGTTTAGACAAGTAGACATTTTTTGTTCTTCTTGGACTTTTAATGCAGAATTGAAGACACTAAAACAAGTTTCTATTATCCCACAGCTCATGCTGTCTGAATGGTTGGTGGATGTACCATCAGAACTCTGCGCTGACTGGCTGATGGTGGTTTGTCCTGTTGGGAAAAGGTCTCTCATTGTTGCCTCTAAGGTACCAGTCACCTTTTAAGGTCCCCTCAGACTAGTCTGACTGAATCTCTTAAAGGAATATTTGAGTCATTTTAAAGCGATGTTCCAACAGTTATTTATCTACAGTAAGGACCACGTCCACTGGTAACATCACTCAAAGTGGGGGGAATCTTTAGAAACAGGAAGTAGTCCTCTGGCTGGAGTAATACTCATGGCTAGTCAGACAAGATAAGAGCAGACAAGAGATGTGAAGAAGAGTGGAAAAGCAAAGGAGATGGATTGCATAGGTTAGCTAACAGGTAATATAGTGTTCTAACTGTAGACGTTAGCTAACAGGTAATATAGAGTTCTAACTGTAGAGGTTAGCTAACAGGTAATATAGTGTTCTAACTGTAGAGGTTAGCTAACAGGTAATATAGAGTTCTAACTGTAGAGGTTAACTAACAGGTAATATAATGTTCTAACTGTAGAGGTTAGCTAACAGGTAATATAGAGTTCTAACTGTAGAGGTTAGCTAACAGGTAATATAGTGTTCTAACTGTAGAGGTTAACTAACAGGTAATATAGAGTTCTAACTGT
>SSNR01000494.1:338269-352141 GCA_006937965.1 Callopanchax toddi | reverse complement strand
GCTGATGGTTTTTCTGTAATGTTTGATAGAAACTTAGTTCATGGTGAAGATGCAAACTCCTTCATCCAGTCATTTAATCAGCAGTGTTCTACTATCTTAGATAAAGTAGCTCCAGTTAAACAAACAGCGGTATCTCATAGAAGGAACAGTCCCTGATGAACGAACATATTTATAATCTCAGAAGGACATGCCGTAAAGCTGAGAGGCTTTGGAAATCAACAAGAATGGAAATTCACCGACTGTACCTTAAGGAATTGATAACATCTTTAAATGAAATGGTTAAAAACTCCAGAGTTGTTTACTTCTCTCAACTCATTTCCTCAAATAAAAACTCCAAAGTTCTGTTTGACACGACCAATCAGATAGTTTCACCTAAAACGCCCCAAATCCCTGTGTTCTCAAGGTCTGATTGGAACAACTTCCTTTCATTCTTTGAGAACAAAATTAGAAACATCAGGTCAGGTTTCTCACCCCCATCTGCTCCCTGTTCTCCCATCCACCCTCCTCCTTCCCATACCTGGTCCTTCTTCACACCTGTTCATTTTCAGGACATCTGTCTCATTCTGAAAAACATGAAACCAACTCCAAGCCCAGTTGATATTCTCCCAACTTCTTTGCTTCTTAAAGCTTTTGACCTAGTTGGCCCATGCATTGTTGATTTTATCAATCTATCCCTCCAAACCGGCTCCGTCCCCTCCATCTTTAAACACGCTGTTATTGAACCCATCCTTAAAAAACCCAGTCTGGACTCCTCTCAGCCAAATAACTACAGGCCCATTTCCAAACTGAGCTATATCTCTAAACTCTTAGACAGAGTTGTGGCTGATCAGCTGGTCTCTTTTCTGGAACAACACAACATTTTTGATAAATTCCAATCTGGTTTCCGTAAAAAACATTCAACAGAAACAGCTTTACTCAAAGTATCCAGTGACATCATGATGGCAGCAGACTCCGGGGAGTTTACAGTCTTAGTTCTGTTGGACCTTTCTGTTGATCACAGCACCTTAATGAACAGACTCCGTGACTTGGTGGATCTCTGGACCTGGTCTAGACTGGTTCAGATCCTAGTCTCAGTGTCCATATAAACCACATCATGTCAGATACTACGGATCTGTTCTGTGGGGTACCCCAAGGCTCTGTTCTGGGTCCACTCCTGTTTTTACTATATCTCCATCCTCTTGGACAGATCATTAGTAGATGTCACAATGTCTCCTACCACCTTTATGCAGATGACATTCAGCTGTACTGCTCCTTCAAGGACTCAGAGTTCTACAAACTGTCTGAACTACTGGAGTGTCTGTCAGCTACTAACTGGTTAGAAAATCACTTCCTTCAGTTAAACCCTGAAAAGACTGAATGTCTGATTGTTGTCCCTGATAGGACGGTCCCTCTGATCAGTCAACAGATTGGACATTTAAGTTCTGCTGTAAAGTCAAACCTGAGGATTCTGGGTGTTATTTTCGACCAATCAATGTCTCTTGAAGGTCACTCAAAACAGCTGGTCAGAAACTGTTTTTATCATCTGAGAAATCTTTCCAAACTGAGAAAGTTGGTGTCAAAACCTGAACAGGAAATGGTTCTTCATGCTTTGATCTCCTCCCGTCTAGATGACTGTAACACACTTTTCACATGTTTGAACCAAAAAGCCCTTTATGGCCTTCAGCTGGTCCAGAACTCTGCAGCGAGGCTCCTCACTGGAGCAAACAGGAAAGATGACATCACTCCTATTCTGAGGTCTCTGATTGGTTACCTGTTAAATGTAGAGTTCATTTTAAAATCCTGACTCTAACTTTCAGGGCCCTACATGGTCAAGCTCCTCTTTATGTTACTGACCTGATAAAGACCTACGCTCCAACCCGAGTCCTCAGGTCCACAGACCAGAATCTACTAACAGCTCCAACCCGAGTCCTCAGGTCCACAGACCAGAATCTACTAACAGCTCCAACCCGAGTCCTCAGGTCCACAGACCAGAATCTACTAACAGCTCCAACCTGAGTCCTCAGGTCCACAGACCAGAATCTACTAACAGCTCCAACCCGAGTCCTCAGGTCCACAGACCAGAATCTCCTAACAGTTCCAAGGACCAGATTTAAAGTCCAGGTGATCTCTCCTTCCAGTCTGTTGCACCGCGACTTTGGAATGACCTTCCTTTAGTCTGACGCTGTATAGACAGTCTGGACTCCTTTAAAAAGCAGCTGAAGACCCAATTATTCAAAACTGCTTTTAAAGAACTCTTTTATGTTCTCTTGTTGTTGTTTAATGATTTTGATTGTAATGATATTTTGTTTGTTTTATTGATTTTATTTGTTTTATCATGTTTGATCCTGTTTTCTGTGAAGCACTTTGTGATTTTTTTCTGTGAAAGGTGCTATAGAAATAAACTTTACTATTAGACAAGGTCATAAGACCGAGGGGGAGGGAGGTGCCATATCTTTTGGTCTTCAGACCTGTTGTTGTTGTTTTTCTTAATGTCTGTCTTGATCTGTTTAAGGTAGGGCTGGGCGGTATGGCAACATTTTTTCATCACGGTTTTTCTTAAAATTATATTGGTTTTACGGTATTTGACGGTATTTTTTGCATGGTCTCTCCACCTCTGTCAGTGTGCCTCTGGACAGCTGAGGCTACAGTGTAGCTGATCACCTCTGGTGTGTGAATGAGTGGGTGAATGATTGATGTGTTGAGTGTACAAATCTTGAAAAGTATTATATAAAATGACCATTTACCATCCTGCAGGTCTTCAAAGGATCTACTCCCTAACCAGGTCCGGGGGTTTTGAGTTACGGATTGACATGGCAGACTTTGACAATGCCACAGCTTTCGCTCAGTACTCAGAGTTTTCTGTTGGTCGAGACTCTGTGAACCCCGAGGAGGATGGCTACCCACTGATGGTGGACGGGTACTCTGGAACTGCAGGTACTGAAAAGTCCCATCCGGACCACACAGTCCAGGTTCAGTTCTAACACATAGCCCTCTTTGACTTTCAGGTGACTCCCTGCTGAAGCACTCTGGGATGCGGTTCACTACCAGAGATCGAGACCAGGACCAATCTGAAAACAACTGTGCGGCATACTACCAGGGGGCATGGTGGTACAGGAACTGCCACACCTCTAACCTGAATGGCCAGTACCTGAGAGGAGGCCACGCGTCCTATGCTGATGGTGTGGAGTGGTCCAGTTGGACTGGCTGGCAGTACTCCCTCCAGTTCACTGAGATGAAGATACGACCCCAGAAACTAGAGACCTGAACAGGACTATCAAGGACCCGCCTCCAGTCCTCCTCACCTGTCTATTTAGTGTTCTGGTTTACTTGTGAAAGTTTGAGGAGACCCTGTTTCTGGTCTCTGAGATTCTGTATTATGGATTTTAATATTAAAGAGTTTTTAAGTAGTCTGTTGTTGGTTGGTTCATGTTCAGGACATGGTTTCAGCCCCAACATGACTTTGTCCTGCTCGAACATTCAGTCTCTTCATCACCTTTACTAGTTTAAGAACCAATACATAAAAGTGGGTTCAAAACCCAGTTAGCTCAAAGCTAAGCACACATGTAACCTTTCATTCTAAGATCTAATGATGAGAATCCAAGGTGTGCTTTACTGAAGGGAGCAGAAATGTGGGATGACTGGTGAGATGAAACCCCGATCATCCTTTACAACAGACAGTAAATCAACAGAGTGTCTTTAGTCAGAGGCTCCTTCAGGTCCTCTGGAGCACTGTACTCCGGTTCCCCCACAGACCACAACATGCCCTATGGGGTAATAACTGTACGTCGCTTTGGATAAAAGTTCCTGCCAAATAAATAAATAGACTAAACTGCAAACCTGGAAGGACCACATGAAAATCCATGAAGGAGTCACCAGCGCTCCACAGGGAGGGGGGGGGTGTCTACACACAGCTCGAGGGCCTGCCTATGGAGTACCTAGGGTCCATCCATCCATCCATTTTCTATACCTGCTTCATCCTCCACAGAGCAGGGGAGCTGGCGCCTATCTCCAGCGGTCAAGGGGCGAGAGGTGGGGGACACCCTGGACGGGTCGCCAGCTCATAGGTCCTAGGGTATATAGGTTTATTTAGGTCTACTGTACAAGTATAGTATATACATGTATTAAGGTATACAGTATATATAGTATAGGTGTATGTAGGTATTTTAGCCAGTGTCCATAAGCTCCAGATCAGCACTAGCATTGAACCACAGCTTAATGTGAAAAAGTCTAATTCCATGTTTCTGATCAGATGGAGCTTCATATTCATAAACGTAATGAAAATGTCATTTCACTTTTCAGTCAAAGACCAAAAACAATCTGTAACAACAGTAACAATCATTTATGATGCATTCGATTTATTACTGCGTTTGGTTATTAGCATTGTTCTTTTATTGGTGTCTAACCATTTATATTTGTAATTCAACCATTACGTGTTTTAAATTATATTTAAATTTGTTTTATTATATTTATTTGTTTATAACGTCTTTTATTTTGTCTAAGAAATTTTAATCTGTTCATTATTTGTATTAGTCTTTTGTTTATTGTTGATGCTTTTGGTTCTTTGTCTTTAATCATGTTTAATTCTGTTTTTGTGATTTATGTCTGTGACAGGTGCTATAGAAATAAACGTTACTTACTTTGGTTTTTTACCTTTCTGTATCGTTTTCCATCTAATCTTTCTTTCAGTCCTACTTTGTCCTCTTTTCTCTCATTTCTTCATCTACTTTGAAGGAAACGGACTTTAATGTTGTGAAATACGATCAGACTCACGATGTCTCCAAAAGGGGCGGAGCGGAGTCAGAAAAATACCCGGATGTGACGCAGTCATCGATTCGCGGGAAAATGAAAAAAAATGGCGGCAGTTGAAGTTTGAAGTGTCGATAGGGACAGAGAGCTTTTGAGACAGACAGGAGAACGGAGACATTTACCAAGAGAGACTAAAGGACAAGGAGGACCAGCAACTCTCCGGACAGATATCAGGTCCGAGGACCGGAGGACTGGAGGTGAGACGGGTCCCGGTGCTAGGTTCGTCACACCGTCTAACGGAGGTGTCGGAAAGTCCCGTTAGTGCCGGTAGTTAGTGGTAGTTAACTACTCATGGTGTGGTGTTTAATGTGTTTACAGGTTAGTTAGTGGTAGTTAACTACTCATGGTGTGGTGTTTAATGTGTTTACAGGTTAGTTAGTGGTAGTTAACTACTCAGGGTGTGGTGTTTAATGTGTTTACAGGTTAGTTAGTGGTAGTTAACCACTCAGGGTGTGGTGTTTAATGTGGTTACAGGTTAGTTAGTGGTAGTTAACCAATCAGGGTGTGGTGTTTAATGTGGTTACAGGTTAGTTAGTGGTAGTTAACTACTCATGGTGTGGTGTTTAATGTGTTTACAGGTTAGTTAGTGGTAGTTAACTACTCATGGTGTGGTGTTTAATGTGGTCACAGGTTAGTTAGTGGTAGTTAACTACTCATGGTGTGGTGTTTAATGTGTTTACAGGTTAGTTAGTGGTAGTTAACTACTCAGGGTGTGGTGTTTAATGTGTTTACAGGTTAGTTAGTGGTAGTTAACTACTCATGGTGTGGTGTTTAATGTGTTTACAGGTTAGTTAGTGGTAGTTAACTACTCATGGTGTGGTGTTTAATGTGGTCACAGGTTAGTTAGTGGTAGTTAACTACTCATGCTGTGGTGTTTAATGTGTTTACAGGTTAGTTAGTGGTAGTTAACTACTCAGGTTGTGGTGTTTAATGTGTTTACAGGTTAGTTAGTGGTAGTTAACTAGTCAGGGTGTGGTGTTTAATGTGTTTACAGGTTAGTTAGTGGTAGTTAACCACTCAGGGTGTGGTGTTTAATGTGGTTACAGGTTAGTTAGTGGTAGTTAACCAATCAGGGTGTGGTGTTTAATGTGGTTACAGGTTGGTTACTGGTTATTAACTACTCAGGGTGTGGTGTTTAATGTGGTTACAGGTTAGTTAGTGGTAGTTAACTACTCATGGTGTGGTGTTTAATGTGTTTACAGGTTAGTTAGTGGTAGTTAACTACTCATGGTGTGGTGTTTAATGTGTTTACAGGGTTGTTAGTGGTAGTTAACTACTCTGGGTAGTTAACTACTAGGCTGTTTGGTGGGAGGTCCTTGTCAGACACCAGTGCAGGTTTAGCTCCTCTACACTAGCTACTAACAACATATGAAGTACAGATGTAGGAAGCCTAGGGTTGTGTGGGTTGACACAGCTCATCCCTAACCTAGTAAACTAGACCGTCAGTTCTAGCCACCCTTCATTGGAACCTCGGCAGCCCTTTTATTGGTCCGGTCAGTCTCGTAGTGGGCCAATCACAATGCCTAAATGGGTTGGAGGGCGGGATTAGTTGATGACGTCAGCACTCCGACTTGGCATTTAAACATGGCGGCAACTCAGGAACCGCGTTAGTTTGAAACGTCTTTATTATGAACTCTAGACGATCTAGATCTGGGCATTTCTATAAGAAGTGAACAGATAGAGGAATTAAGGCTTTTATTTTGAAAGAGGATTTATTGGCCGCTTTGCCGACGGAACACGGTAAAAGTTTAATCTACCAGCTGGTTCTGGTTGTTGTTAAACGGCTCTAGCGCTATCCAATAGCATGTGAAGATGTTTGATTGACAACCGTTGATTCCGCCCCTATGAATGAGTCATTTCAGTGAACCGTGGTGACTAAAGATCCATATGTAGAGTCTGGTTCACCAGACTAGCTCATCCTGGCTCAGAACAGGAAGGTTTGTTTCATTGTGGGAAAGCGGAGCATCATCAACACCAGGGAATGTTCTGTCCTGGGGTGTGTGTGTGTGTGTGTGTGTGTGTGTGTGTGTGTGTGTGGTGGGGGGGGGGGGAGAGAGAGAGGAGCCTCAAACAACTCTTCTGTCTCTAATAATGACAGACAGATTTATTTGAGTTTTGGAGAATAAACAATCCCTAGTAGAGATGGGTCAGGTGGAAGGCTTAGTGCAGCCAGATTAGACAGGTTGACGTTTCTTTCCAGAGTCCTGGATTGTAAAATCTTCCCATGTCTGTCCTTGTCCTACCTGCTCTCCCACAGGATGTTTGACCTGGTCCAGGCCCTCTGTGTTGTGGAGGATCAGGTGTGTCCAGAGAGCCTCAGTGGACCAATCCTAGAGGATGATGATGGAGCGGAGTCCAGTCTGAGCATCGGTCAGTTTGTTCTCTGTCATTGGTCAGATGGACTGTACTATGTGGGGAGGATACAGAGGGTAAGCCACACCTACTTTAGAAGTCTTGTCTGATTGGCTGTGACCTCAGACTACCATATTCTGATTGATGGACAGGTGAGCCCCCCAAGGCAGAGCTGCTTCGTCACTTTTGAGGACAACTCCAAGTTCTGGGTGCTGTGGAAGGACATCCAGCATGGTAAGACAGATGTAAAGAGAGGAGACATGCGCCTCACATTCTTCTGCTTAACCGGGTCTGGGTCACAGGGCAGCATCCCAACTAGGGAATTCCAGACCGTCCTCTCCCCGGACACCTCTACCAGCTCCTCCAGCAGGACCCCAAGGCGTTCCCAGGTCAGAATGGAGATGTACTTTCTCCAACATGTCCTGGGTCGACCTGGAGGCCTCCTGCTGGCGGGACACTCCAGGAATACCTCCCCAGCAAGGTGATCAGGAGTCATCCAGACCCCCGAACCACCTGAACTGGCTCCTCTTGATGAGGAAGAGCAGCGGTTCTACTCCGAGTCCCTCCTGGATGTCCGAGCTCTAAGGCTGAGCCCGACCCCCTGCAGAGGAAACTCACTTCGGTTGCTTGTATCCGTGACCTCGTTCTTTGGGTCATGACCGTAGGTGAGGATTGGGACAAAAAGCAGAGCTGAGGTCCTCCTGTCACCAAACTTCACCTCCCAGAAGTGCCAGAGACGACGCTGCGTGTCGAGGTGAATCCGACTATATCTAGTCGGTATCGCTCGACCGCTTTCACAAGCTCCGCCTCCTTCCCCAGCAGAGAAGTTCCAGGTCCAGTTCCAGGTCTTAACCCTCTGGGCGCCAAAGTCGCAATATTGCGACAAGCGCCATTACTGAGTTTAACGAGCCACAGCTGCTGACATGACCCGTTTTTTAGTTTCTACTTTACACCAGAAGATCGTGGACAACTGTAACTTCATACTAAGCAACATTTTTGGGTGTGTTTATATTGAAAGTTTTGGAGAAAAAGGAGTTTAAAAACCTCCTCCCGTCGGAGGAGACGGGAGGGGAGTGGTTATCGCTGCCGCGCCGCTCAGAGCGAGGAGGGAGGAGAAAACTTACTATGAGGAGACTTCTGTTCACTGTTCACCAAGCACTTCATCAGGTAAAGGCTGACTCAGACTCTGAAGAGGACAATCCACCTCTGATGAAGATGATCAGTCGTCCAGGGAGACTGCAGCTGTGTCTGCAGGCAGCGAGAGTGACCCGGTTTGCCATTACGACCCAAAAGCAGCTCATAGGTCCGGTTCTGTTCGGTTCAGCTTTGCTTTGCGGTGTCCAGAGAGGAAGGATGTGGTGTCCATAGCAAGCAAGGGTAGTAAAAACACCGCGAATAGTAACAAAAGGAGCGGAAATGTAAAAATTTGTGGCAAACTGAGCAGAACCCGCGAGAGAAAAAAAACTGTAAATAGACGGGAAGCAGCGTTCATTGTCCCTCTGTAGATGAGGATGATGATGGTGGGGTTTTCCCGGGAGATGATGAAGAGCATCACAGGTGCATCAGACACTTTGATGAACTTGTTGAGTGTTTGGAAACAGGTCTGTACAGTTCTGAGCCCACTGGTTTCCTGTATGTTCTTTAGATGATGGATTATATACTTTAACATTTTTATACACTATATATATATATATATATATATATATATATATATATATATATATATATATATATATATATATATATATATATATACACACATCTATACATAAAATCAAAAACTAAAAATAAAGATACGGTAAATGCCTGTAAAAGTTACACACCCAATGGTGCTGCTGCATGATGATGTCATAATATGCAAATTAGATACGTGAATTTGTTCCATTCACAAACTTTGATTCAAACTGAAAATGTTTCTCATTTACAGTACGCCTTTATCTCTAACCATATTAAAGTTACAACTTTTTGAAATTGTAATGTCCAAAAAGAGGATTTTCTTGGAAAAACTCTGGCGCCCAGAGGGTTAATAAGATGGATGGGGAGACAGATAGACAGTCAGTCAGACAGACAGGTGTCAGACTGTCAGACAGACAGGTGTCCGACTGTCAGACAGACAGGTGTCCGACTGTCAGACAGACAGGTGTCAGACAGACAGGTGTCAGACTGTCAGACAGACAGGTGTCAGTCAGACAGACAGGTGTCAGACAGACAGACAGACAGACAGGTGTCAGACTGTCAGACAGACAGGTGTCAGACTGTCAGACAGACAGGTGTCAGACAGACAGGTGTCAGACTGTCAGACAGACAGATGTCAGTCAGACAGACAGGTGTCAGTCAGACAGACAGGTGTCAGACAGACAGACAGACAGGTGTCAGACTGTCAGACAGACAGGTGTCAGACAGACAGACAGACAGGTGTCAGACAGACAGACAGACAGACAGGTGTCAGACTGTCAGACAGACAGGTGTCAGACTGTCAGACAGACAGGTGTCAGACAGACAGACAGACAGGTGTCAGACAGACAGACAGACAGGTGTCAGACTGTCAGACAGACAGGTGTCAGACTGTCAGACAGACAGGTGTCAGACAGACAGACAGACAGGTGTCAGACAGACAGACAGACAGACAGGTGTCAGACAGACAGACAGACAGGTGTCAGACTGTCAGACAGACAGGTGTCAGACAGACAGACAGGTGTCAGTCAGACAGACAGGTGTCAGTCAGACAGGTGTCAGACAGTTGAGTGTCCTCCTGATGTAGACCATCTGATCCATGAAGGTCTAACTCTGTCCAATCGCATTACAGCTGGAATACCAGGGGAGGAGCCTCACTGCTCGGTGTGCCAAGGGGCGGAGCCAAAAGCTGACTGCCAGTCAAAGCACAACAATGAAATTCTGATCTGTGGAAAGTGTGGCATCGGTGAGTGAGAGGACAGGATGTCTCTGAGTGTGAGAGGACAGGATGTCTCCTCACCTGTCTTTGTGTTTCCAGGTTTCCACCAGCTGTGCCATGTCCCTCCAGTAGAGGACGCTATCAGTGTCCTCAGTCCCTGGTTCTGCAGACGATGTGTTTTTGCTCTGGCTGTGAGGGTACGGCGTCCCTCTCCCTCATGACCTGTCTCTGTCTCCCTGACGTGTCTCTGTCTCACTGTCTCTGTCTCCCTGACGTGTCTCTGTCTCACTGACGTGTCCATGTTTCACTGTCTCTGTCTCCCTGACGTGTCTCTGTCTCACTGACGTGTCCATGTTTCACTGTCTCTGTCTCCCTGACGTGTCTCTGTCTCACTGTCTCTGTCTCCCTGACATGTCTCTGTCTCTCTGACATGTCTCTGTCTCTCTGACGTGTCTGTCTACCTGACGCGTCTCTGTCTCCCTGACGTGTGTCTGTCTCCCTGACGTGTCTGTCTACCTGACGCGTCTCTGTCTCACTGTTTCTGTCTCCCTGACGTGTCTCTGTCTCTCTGACGTGTCTGTCTACCTGACGCGTCTCTGTCTCTCTGATGTGTCTCTGTCTCCCTGACGTGTCTCTGTCTCACTGTCTCTGTCTCCCTGACGTGTCTCTGTCTCTCTGACGTGTCTCTGTCTCCCTCACATGTCTCTGTCTCTCTGATGTGTCTGTCTCCCTGACGTGTCTCTGTCTCACTGTCTCTGTCTCCCTGACGTGTCTCTGTCTCTCTGACGTGTCACTGTCTCCCTGACGTGTCTCTGTCTCACTGTCTCTGTCTCTCTGACGTGTCTCACTGTCTCCCTGATGTGTCTCTGTCTCACTGTCTCTGTCTCCCTGACGTGTCTCTGTCTCACTGTCTCTGTCTCTCTGATGTGTCTCTGTCTCTGACGTGTCTCTGTCTCACTGTCTCCCTGATGTGTCTCTGTCTCACTGTCTCTGTCTCCCTGACGTGTCTCTGTCTCACTGTCTCTGACGTGTCTCACTGTCTCTGTCTCTCTGATGTGTCTCTGTCTCTCTGACGTGTCTCTGTCTCACTGTCTCTGTTTCTCTGACGTGTCTCTGTCTCTCTGACGTGTCACTGTCTCCCTGACGTGTCTCTGTCTCTCTGACGTGTCTCTGTCTCCCTGACGTGTCTCCGTCTCCCTGACGTGTCTCCGTCTCACTGCCTCTGTCTCCCTGACGTGTCTCTGTCTCCCTGACGTGTCTCTGTCTCTCTGACGTGTCTCTGTCTCACTGCCTCTGTCTCCCTGACGTGTCTCCGTCTCCCTGACGTGTCTCCGTCTCACTGCCTCTGTCTCCCTGACGTGTCACTGTCTCCCTGACGTGTCTCTGTCTCTCTGACGTGTCTCTGTCTCACTGCCTCTGTCTCCCTGACGTGTCTCCGTCTCCCTGACGTGTCTCTGTCTCACTGTCTCTGTCTCTCTGACGTGTCTCTGTCTCACTGTCTCTGTCTCCCTGACGTGTCTCCGTCTCCCTGACGTGTCTCCGTCTCACTGCCTCTGTCTCCCTGACGTGTCTCTGTCTCTCTGACGTGTCTCTGTCTCTCTAACGTGTCTCTGTCTCACTGTCTCCCTGACGTGTCTCTGTCTCCCTGACGTGTCTCTGTCTCACTGTCTCTGTCTCTCTGACGTGTCTCTGCGTCCCCACAGAAAGGCGGAGCCCTGAAGAAAGGTCCGGTAGCCAAGGCTCTGTGGTCAATGAAGCAGGTCCTGTCCTACAACCTGTCCACCCTAAACTGGGACTCTCAGCACCGGACAAATCAGCAGCAGTGTTACTGTTACTGTGGGGGGCCTGGAGAGTAAGCACGACCAATCAGAGCTCTGGGATGTCCTCTGTGTCCTGCGTCTGTCCAGGTTTAGTGTGACCTGGTGTTTTTCTGTGTGCAGGTGGTACTTGAAGATGCTGCAGTGTTTTAAGTGTCAGCAGTGGTTTCATGAAGCATGTACTCAGTGTCTCCAAGAGTCCATGATGTTCGGGGACAGGTACAGAGACGCTGTCCTCGTCAAACGTAGCACAAGTCCTGACCAGAATGTTGACCTTTCTGTCTGGTCCTGCTCAGGTTCTACCTGTTCCTGTGTGCTGTGTGTAATAAGGGGGCGGAATATGTCCGCCGTCTGTCCCTCCGGTGGGTCGATGTGGTCCACCTGGTCCTCTACAACCTGTCGGTCAGCAGCAAGAAGAAGTACTTTGAGTTGGACGAGATTCTGTCCTTTGTTTCTACCAACTGGGACCAGTTACAGCTGGGAAAGGTAGGACAGCCTGCTGATCCTACCCACAGTGAGACGTCAGTGGTGGAGGGGGGAACAGGCCTAACTTCTGCTTTTTCCACTCCTCCAGCTCTCTAACACTCCTCCAGCAGAGAGGGAGCAGCACCTGCTGGACTCTCTGAATAAATACAGGAGCAAGTAAGACTGAGTGACCCTCCCTCTGCCTCCTGCTACTGCCGGGTCAGGATTAACCTCTGTGTCTCCACAGGTTCCTCTGTGGTAAAGAGATCAAGAAGAGGAAGTGCATCTTCCGTCTGAGGACTAGGGTTCCTCCCAACCCCCCCAGCAAGCTCCTCCCTGAACGTGCTCAGAGTGACAGGGGCCAGAGCCACAGGACCACCTTAGCAAGGTAAACCTGAAGTATAAACCAGCACCACTCCTTTTCTTCTGCTTAGTAAGTCGGTAAAGTTTATTTCTAGAGCACCTTTCACAGAAAACAGAATCAAACATGATAAAACAAATAAAATCAATAAAACAAACAAAATATCATTAAACAACTACAAGAGAACATAAAAGAGTTCTTTATAAGCAGTTTTGAATAATTGGGTCTTCAACTGCTTTTTAAAGGAGTCCAGACTGTCTATACAGCGTCAGACTAAAGGAAGGTCATTCCAAAGTCGAGGTGCAACAGACTGGAAGGAGAGATCACCTGGACTTTAAATCTGGTCCTTGGACCTGTTAGTAGATTCTGGTCTGTGGACCTGAGGACTCAGGTTGGACCTGTTAGTAGATTCTGGTCTGTGGACCTGAGGACTCAGGTTGGACCTGTTAGTAGATTCTGGTCTGTGGACCTGAGGACTCGGGTTGGAGCTGTTAGTCTTTATCAGGTCAGTAACATAAAGAGGAGCTTGACCATGTAGGGCCCTGAAAGTTAGAGTCAGGATTTTAAATGAACTCTACATTTAACAGGTAACCAATCAGAGACCTCAGAATAGGAGTGATGTCATCTTTCCTGTTTGCTCCAGTGAGGAGCCTCGCTGCAGAGTTCTGGACCAGCTGAAGGCCATAAAGGGCTTTTTGGTTCAAACATGTGAAAAGTGTGTTACAGTCATCTAGACGGGAGGAGATCAAAGCATGAAGAACCATTTCCTGTTCAGGTTTTGACACCAACTTTCTCAGTTTGGAAATATTTCTCAGATGATAAAAACAGTTTCTGACCAGCTGTTTTGAGTGACCTTCAAGAGACATTGATTGGTCGAAAATAACACCCAGAATCCTCAGGTTTGACTTTACAGCAGAACTTAAATGTCCAATCTGTTGACTGATCAGAGGGACCGTCCTATCAGGGACAACAATCAGACATTCAGTCTTTTCAGGGTTTAACTGAAGGAAGTGATTTTCTAACCAGTTAGTAGCTGACAGACACTCCAGTAGTTCAGACAGTTTGTAGAACTCTGAGTCCTTGAAGGAGCAGTACAGCTGAATGTCATCTGCATAAAGGTGGTAGGAGACATTGGGACATCTACTAATGATCTGTCCAAGAGGATGGAGATATAGTAAAAACAGGAGTGGACCCAGAAC
>SSNR01000494.1:305833-311834 GCA_006937965.1 Callopanchax toddi | reverse complement strand
GGGGGGGGGGGGGGGGGGGGGGGACGAAACCTGACAGAAAAACAGTCACACACAGACAAGAACTATTTATTAATGGTGGGACTTGATTTTAAAAAATTATTGAATTAATTACAGACTTTGTAATTAATTAATCACAATTAATTGCATTTTATACTAACATGAAAATTTGCCATAAAAAGCAATTTTTTAAATTTAAATATTTTTATTGGTGGACAGAATCAAATAATAGACATGAACTTTAATATTATAAACTCAAGCTTTTTTAATTTATGAAAAAATGCATTTAAATTGCATTTCAGTTCAAAAAATTTGAAAAACAAAAAAATATCCCTGACTAAAACTGGACAGACCCTAAAATACATCCATCCATTTTCTTTAACTGCTTCATCCTCCACAGAGGGTTGCAGGGGAGCTGGTGCCTACCCAGCGGCCAAGGGGCAAGAGGTGGGGGAAACCCTGGACAGGTCACCAGTCCATCACAGGGCCACACAGAGACAAATAAGAAAAACAACCAGTCACACACCCATTCACACCTAGGGACAATTTACTAGACTATTGTTTTAAAATAATAATAATCAAAGATTTCTATCGTGTGGAAACACTGTATGAGAGAATCATTTTTTGTAGTGTGTTCAAACTGACCCACGGTCTGCTTCTGCTTGTTTTCAATAAGGAATCCAAAGCCATGTTTCCATGGCAGGTACGGTACGGTTTGGTACAAATCCTTCAGCTGCACTTCTTTATAAATTCTATCATTTTTTTACCGATCCTTGTAGCTCGTCCTGAACACTGCTGATTGTTGAATGTTTGGAGCTCTGAAAGTGATCAAACCTGGTGTAAATTGCTGGCATTTTATCACTTCCGTGTACAGCAACGGTCGGATCTCTGCAAACAGACCTGAGGCGCGGAAACGTGTTCAGCCGCGATGAATGTGCAGTTGGATTTACGCATGGTCCGACCCGGCTGGTCGAGCCGCAGACCACGGGTCTCCGTCTCCTCGGGTCTGGGTCCGTGAATCCCTCGCTTTCCGAGCCGCGGCCAGCCGAGCCGCGGCATTGGGTTCAGCCGTGATTCACTCGTGGTCTGTGGCTCAACCTGCTGGGTCGGACCGCGTGGGATTCACTGACCCAGACCCGAGGAGGCAGAGACCCACGGTCACCAGCTAGACCGGGCAGGGTCCAGCCGCTGACCGCGAGGGATCATTCACTGATCCAGACCTTAGTAGCCGGGTCCAGCGTTACAGGACGGAATGTTTTTACTTCTCACTTTAGTAATACTAAAATAATGCACTCCAGGGTTTGTTTTGCTTGTCACAAGCAGTGATCAGTAGTCTGTGTTATTTAATGCCACAGCTCCGCCCTAACCGTACCCGCTCTATGGACCCTCAGCTCAAGAGGACCATTCATGGACTGGTACGGATCAGTTGTATGGACCGGTTTTACAGTGGAAACAGACAAGATAGTGATCTGATCCTAACCAAACCGTACCGACCACTGCCATGGAAACATGGCTCAAGTCAGAACCAAACCAAACCATATGGTGAGGAAGGAGCAGTAAAAAAACCTATAAAGGCTAGCGATCGTCCAATTTCACCACAGATTACTTTCGGTTTTCATGGTGGAAGGAGCGGAGGGCCGAGTTTTCCACAACAGGTGAAGCATGTGAACTGATGAGATCTGAAGCAGGTGGGGCGGGCTGTTTCCATACAAGAGAGGACATTGACAAGGACTGTGTCAAGGAGCAGTTTGTGCATCTGAGTAGCAGAAAATAATGCTGACAAGTGCTCTGCCTTGCTTTAAAAGCAAGTTGCGTTAATTGTGTTATTTTTTAAAGCGTTATTTTTTTCATGATTAATTAATCATAATTAATGCATTAAAGTCCCAGCGCTACTATTTATATAAATTTTAGCTAAAATTAGGAGGTTCATGTGGATGCCACACCTGCTACAGTAAAGTCTTCCAGACATTAGCAGGACTGTATTAATACATGTGTGTATAATATATCATTATCACACTATCATTGTAGAAACCCAAAGAGACTCAGTATCAGGCCTCTTCAGAAAGATGTCCAAATGTAAATGTGACCTGAAATTACCCACTTATTTTTAAAGTATAATCTCATTAGAGAGATATTGTAATGTATTGAGGTACACAGGTACTGTGTTATTTACACAATGTAAAATGCACTCTTCAGGAGGAATGAGCTTGAATTAAAAAGTATACAAAAAAGGAAGTTGCATTTAGAAATGGGAAGACACACAGGTCCTGTGTAAAACTCAACTAGACAGATTCAAACATTAGCAGGACTGTATTCATACATGTGTGTATAATATATATCATCATCACACTGTCATTCAGTATTCTTCCTATCATTGTTGAAACCCAAAGAGACTCAGTGTCAGGCCTCTTCAGAAAGATGTCCAAAGGTAAATTTGAGCTCAATTTGCTCAATTATTTTAAAAGCGTAAACTCGTGAGAAAGAGATTGATTAGTATTGAGGTACACAGACACTGTGTAATCTACACAATGTAAGATGCACACTTTAGGAGGTTTGAGATTTGATTTAAAAAGTTTACAAAAAAGGGAGTTGCATTTAGAAATGGGAAGACACACAGGTCCTGTGTAATTCTCAACTAGACAGGTCCAGACATTAGCAAGACTGTATTAATCATATGTATGATACATCATCTTCACACTGTCATTCAGTGTTTATCCTCTTATTGTAGAAATACAAAGAGTTGCCGTGTAGGGCTGCTTATCTGGACCCATGCAGTTCCTCTTCAGAAAGATGTTCAAAGGTAAATTTGAGCTCAAATTACCCACTTATTTTTAAAGTATAATGTCATTAGCAAGATATTGAGTTGTATTGAGGTACACACGTACTGTGTAACCTACACGATGTAAGATGCACTCTTCAGGAGGGATGAGCTTTGAATTAAAAACTATTCAAGAAAGGAAAAAATGAGAAGTCACGAAGGTCCTGTGTAATACTCAACTAGACAGGTTCAGACATTAGCAGGACTGAGGTTTGAGATGAGAACAAAAGAATAAATCCATCCATCCATTTTCTGTAGCCGCTTATTCCTCCACAGAGGGTCGCGGGGCAGCTGGTGCCTATCTCCAGCGGTCAAGGGGCGAGAGGCGGGGGACACCCTGGACAGGTCGCCAGTCCATCGCAGGGCCACACAGAGACGAACGAGACAAACAACCACACACCCACTCACACCTAAGGACAATTTACCAGCCCAATTAGCCCGACAGTCATGTCTTTGGACTGTGGGAGGAAACCGGAGTACCCGGAGGAAACCCACGCACGCACGGGGAGAACATGCAAACTCCACGCAGAGAGACCGCAGAGCCGGGACGCGAACTCATGACCTCCTTGCTGCGAGGCAACAGTGCTAACCAGCTGCGCCACCATGCAGCCAAAAGAATAAATGCCACATTTAAAAGTTGTAGACACACGGTCCTGTGTATTACTCAACTGGACAGGTCCAGATATTAGCAGGACTGTATTCATACATGTGTGTATAATATATCATCATCACACTGTCATTTAGTATTCTTCCTATCATTGTTGAAACCCAAAGAGACTCAGTGTCAGGCGTCTTCAGAAAGATGTCCAAAGATAAATGTGAGCTCAAATTACCCACTTATTTTTAAAGTATAATCTCAATAGAGAGATATTGATTTGTATTGAGGTACACAGGTACTGTATAATCTACACGATGTAAGATGCACTCTTCAGGAGGGATGAGATTTGAATTAAAAACTATTCAAGAAAGGAAAAAATGAGAAGTCACACAGGTCCTGTGTAATACTCAACTAGACAGGTTCAGACATTAGCAGGAGTGTATTCATACATGTCTGTATAATATATCATCATCACACTGTCATTCAGTATTCTTCCTATCATTGTTGAAACCCAAAGAGACTCAGTGTCAGGCCTCTTCAGAAAGATGTCCAAAGGTAAATTTGAGCTCAATTTGCTCAATTATTTTAAAAGCGTAAACTCATGAGACAGAGATTGATTAGTATTGAGGTACACAGACACTGTGTAATCTACACAATGTAAGATGCACACTTTAGGAGGTATGATATTTGATTTAAAAAGTTTACAAAAAAGGGAGTTGCATTTAGAAATGGGAAGACACAAAGGTCCTGTGTAATTCTCAACTAGACAGGTCCAGACATTAGCAGGACTGTATTAATCATATGTATGATACATCATCTCCACACTGTCATTCAGTGTTTATCCTCTCATTGTAGAAATACAAAGAGTTGCCGTGTAGGGCTGCTTATCTGGACCCATGCAGTTCCTCTTCAAAAGGATGTCCAAAGGTAAATTTGAGCTCTATTTGCCCACTTATTTTTAAAGTATAATGTCATTAGCGAGATATTGAGTTGTATTGAGGTACACACGTACTGTGTAACCTACACGATGTAAGATGCACTCTTCAGGAGGGATGAGCTTTGAATTTAAAAGTATACAAGAAAGGAATTTGCATTTAGAAATGGGAAGACACACAGGTCCTGTGTAATACTCAACTGGACAGGTCCAGACATTAGCAGGACTGTATTCATACATGTGTGTATAATATATCATCATCACACTGTCATTCAGTATTCTTCCTATCATTGTTGAAACCCAAAGAGATTCAGTGTCAGGCCTCTTCAGAAAGATGTCCAAAGGTAAATTTGAGCTCAAATTACCCACTTATTTTTAAAGTATAATCTCATTGGAGAGATATTGATTTGTATTTAGGTACACAGGTACTGTATAATCTACACGATGTAAGATGCACTCTTCAGGAGGGATGAGCTTTGAGTTAAAAACTATTCAAGAAAGGAAAAAATGAGAAGTCACGAAGGTCCTGTGTAATACTCAACTAGACAGGTTCAGACATTAGCAGGACTGAGGTTTGACAGGAGTACAAAAGAATAAATGCCACATTTAAAAGTTGTAGACACACGGTCCTGTGTATTACTCAGTAGACAAACATGTCCAAACTTAGCTGGACTGTATTAATCATATGAATGATACATCATCATAAACCATCATTCAGTGTTCTTCCTCTCATTATCCAAATCACATCCAAAAAGATGCCTTGTCAGGCTGCTAATCTGGACACATGCAGATGCCCAAAGGTAAATTTGAGCTGCAATTAAACCCTTATTTTCAAAAATATAAACTCATGAGATAGACCTTGATTAGTTTTGAGGTCCACAGGTACTGTTTAATCTACACCGTGTAAGATGCACTTTTTACGAGGTATGAGGGGTTAAAAAAGAAGTATAAAAGAATGGAAGTTGCCTTTAGAAATGTGGAGACACACTGTTCCTGTGTAATACTCAACTAGACAGTTCCGACATTAGCAGGACCGTATTAATCATATGTACGATCTGTCATCATAGACTGTTATTTAGTGCAGTGTTTTTCAACCACTGTTCCAGGGAACACTAGTGTGCTATTTGAGATCTTCAGGTGTGCCGCAGGAAATTATTCAATGTCACCTATTAATCTAAAAAACATTTTTTTAAACGAATTATCTGCAAATAATATTCCATTGTCGTGCATCTGTGCCATCATCACCAAATGGCAAACTAAGGTTCTGGAGTCAGAAGCACAGCAGGACCTGGACTGGGTCCAGCGACAGCCCCCGACAGCGAGCCGGTGCCAGGGGGAGACACACGTCTGCCCCTGAGAAGCTCCCGCGGCCCGCAACACGCTCGGCATCTGGAACCCCTCCTCCCCCGAACTGGACCGCATCTAGTCTGTGGTTCGGACTTGGTTCTGCTGGGAGGGGCCGCCGCCAAGCGAGTCAAAGACCCTACGACAAAAACTTGGCACAGTTCAGGCAGAACAGCGGCCAAGCTCCGCGTCAGCTGACTGAACTGGGTCTCTGGTGAACCGACAGTCCAGACTTTTTAAAATTCATACTTTGATCTGATTGCTCCATTAAACCAGGAGATCAGCGGGCCCACTGACACTGGGCTGGGCC
>SSNR01000494.1:293333-298333 GCA_006937965.1 Callopanchax toddi | reverse complement strand
TATAGTTTAAAGAACAGAATCTAAACCAGAGTAACTAGTTCTATGGTTTAGTGAACAGAATCTAAACCAGACTAACTAGTTTTATAGTTTAGTGAACAGAATCTAAACCAGACTAACAAGTTTTATAGTTTAGTGAACAGAATCTAAACCAGACTAACTAGTTCTATAGTTTAATGAACAGAATCTAAACCAGACTAACTAGTTTTATAGTTTAATGAACAGAATCTAAACCAGACTAACTAGTTTTATAGTTTAGTGAACAGAATCTAAACCAGAGTAACAAGTTCTATAGTTTAATGAACAGAATCTAAACCAGACTAACTAGTTTTATAGTTTAGTGAACATAATCTAAACCAGACTAACTAGTTCTATAGTTTAATGAACAGAATCTAAACCAGACTAACTAGTTCTATAGTTAGTATGAAGCTAGAGCTACACACACAGACACACACACACACGCACGCACGCACGCACGCACACACACACACACACAGGAATATAGACATGTCCATGCTTATATAGATGTAGCCAGGAGGCCGATAGTCACACACAATGTTATTTTCTGGATGTTTTTCTCATTTCGTCTCATAGTTTTACTATGATGAAATTGACAGGCCTCTCACCTTTTTAGTGGGAGAACTTGTAGAATTGGTGTCTGACTGAATACTTTTTCCCCACTGTAGTGTTACTTCTAGTGAAAGAGGTCCAAGAAGCTTTAGTTTCATCCACCTTCCTTTTCAAACACTTCCATCGTACATGATCTAGGCATCTTATGCATTTTTGTCTTTGTGATACACATGTCCAAACTAAACTAAACGAATTCGCCACAGTAAGGTAGTGGTTACAGGAGTTTACTCAGTTTGGCCAGTTAAACTGGTTTGGCTGGTTGAAACCAGTTGGCACTTGTTCCACAACAGTCCAGAGGTCTATAAGATGAACTGGTTTTCTTCCCAGATCTGGGTTAGACCTCAGGTTCTGGACTGGGTTGGTTTGGTTGTAACCCGTCTGTTAGCTGACGTCATTATCAGGATGAGACGAGACGTCTGATTGGTCCATAGCCTGTTCACACTGTTTCTTCTTCAGGTTCATCCTCTGCTGCTCACAGAGAGGGCGGAGACTTGTACTGTGTGGTTGCTAAGATACACTCTACATGTGACCTCAGGACCCACTGGCCCCACCCACAAAGGTAAGGAGGAGGAGACAAGTTAAACAAGAAATAGACTCATTTCATCTGGACTGTTGGACAGATGATGGACAGACAGATGATGGACAGACAGATGATGGACATGGACTTTGAGGATGGTAAGGGGGAAGACGTGTCTTGTGTGTGTCTGCAGGCTGATCAGGGATCAGAGACTCTAATCTTTATAACATGTTATTAATAATCTCATGATGTAAGCTCAGAGGCCATTGCCATGGCAACGGGAGGAGAGAAGATGTAGCAAAATGATGTCAGGCAGGTGGGCGTTACCTGTGAGGTTTACAGCAGCAGTGACATCAGATGTAAGAGCAGGTCAAAGGTCAGCCTGAGATGGCTCTCTAACCAGGATAAAACCCGACTCATCCAGATAACTGTCCTCCTGTCCAGGACGAGCTGCAGTGTGTCTCCTCTAGGGCTGGGGGAAACCGATTATTTTTAAAACGATTATTCGGGCGATTATTTTATCGAATAGTCGACTATTCTAATGGATAATTAGACGATTATTCTAACGATTATTTTTCTGTTGCACGATTAATAAAAACCATAAAATTTCAAATAAATACCCCCCCGCCCCCAAAAAATGTAATAAATTATTTAAATGTACAACTGTTTTCAAAGCCAAACATCTTCTGCTTCAAACAGAATCAAAGCAGTGTTCTACAACATGGAAGAGCTGTCAGTATTTACTCTTTTACAGTACAATAACTCTAGTTTAAAGGTTTGGAAAAACTACTAAGTTGTAGTACTAAACAAAACGCTGTGCAGTTCACAGCAGACATTCCTGAGTGTTAGTTAAACTATTTCATCGTCCCAAAATGAAACTGAACTGCTGTTCTGTTAGTGTGTGCAGTATAGCACTGTGTTCCTCCCTCATCTCCTCCTCTGTATTACACTCTGAATCGCTGTAGAACAGGAGGAGTCATTATATTTATATTTGGCTAAAGAAACTATTATTTAGGTTATTATCTAGGTTATTTATGCATTGGTATTTAACGTGAGTCTCTGAAAACAACTGAAGTTAAAGGAAGACTAACTTCTAGTCATCGACAGATAAATGTGGTTTTAGTGTTAATATTGTTGAAGCCACAGCTGTTGACAGTTCTACTGAGAAACACAGCTAGACGAGCGGCGCGCGCTCCCGTGGCGACAGGCACGAGCACCGCTGACCGGACGGTCGCCTCCTCCGCTCCGCTCCGAACCGAACCAAGAACCGAACCTCATGGTGAGGTCCAGTTAGGGCAGGGGGCGAGCCAGGTGTCGCGCTAACCGCGGGCCCTTGTAGCTCCTCAGGAGCGCTCCAGTGTCTCCTTGGCTGCCCCCCCCCCCTCCGCAGGACCAGGTTCTGGGTTTTCCCGGTCTGAACGGATCTGGGTCTGGACCTCCATTTGGTGATGCCTGCTGCAGAGGAACATGTTGCTCTTTGGTGAGCCTAGCTTTTTTTTTTTGCTTACAATCGTCCCTGTTGCTGAGAACAAACGTTCAGAAGGTCCATGTAGGATTTTACCACAGCAGCAGCAGCAGCAGCCAGGGCGGTGAGTCTCTCTTCATTCTCCTTCCACCACTGGAGCGGGTTTCTGTCCTTTGCTGCTTTAAAGTATTCCTAAAACTTTGAGGTAGAGCGGCGGGTTGTGTTCTGGAGACATGTAGAGCTTGGGAGTGCAAGCTGCTGAGCCTGAAAGCTGTTAGAGACGGAGTTCTGTTCTCCATGCGGCTTTGTTTTGGTTCCCCGCGTGCGTGTGGTGCGCGCGCGCGACGCGTCGACTTCCGGATTTGACGTCGACGTTTTTTTAAAATCGATTCGTCGACGTCATCGACGATTCGCTCCAGCTCTCCTCATGTCGCATTTAATGAAGGTCTCATGGCGCGACTGCTGTGTGTGTGTGTGTGTGTGTGTGTGTGTGAGATGAAATAACACAAAGGAAGTGGGGTTTCTGTTCTTAGAGGACACTTTTGTCCAAAGTGACCTTTAGGAATCAGGCATGTTGCTGGTAAGTGGGGGAAACCGGAGAACCCAGAAGAAACCCACACATGCATCAGAACATGCTAACTTCACGCTGAAAGGCCACAGCCGGGATTTGAACCTGCAACCTTCTTCCTGCGAGTCATCCGTGCTAACAGCTGCACCACCATGAGGCCCAATTCATCAGAATGAGGTGATGAATCAGGATGAGTTCCTTGAAAGAACAGATGTTAGGATCCAAACCAGGCACCAGTTCTTCGTAGTCTAGTGAGTCCCTAACCTCTAAAGAGTCGACGGTTTACTCATGAAGACTTCAACCTTTTGAAAGTCTGTAGTCTCTGAGTGGTTTTAAAGAATAGTTAAGGATCCACCTTCAGATCAATGTCAACAAGTACACACATTACATTGAATCAACCCACCAGGACTGGGATTTGAACCTACGACCCTCAAGTTGTAATGCTAGCACCTTAGCTGCTGGACTACTGCCTCCCGACAGCAAACCCAGGAAGATCATGAGAAGTGTCTGAAGTCCAGAAGTGTACCTCAAATGAAACACTTGAGACCTATTCACTCATCTGTGATCCCCCCCCCGACAACAGGACAGAACGTGAGAAGAGGACATGTCCAGGAGGACAGGACGTTTGGTCAGCTCCTTGTGATGGAGGCCACCTGGTGGAAGCAGGTCTCAGAGCGTTGAGGGAGGTCTTCTCCCTGGTCCCTGGCGTCAGGCTGGAACCTCTCTGAGAGCCATCGTGGTCTAACCCTGAAACCAAAGCTGGTTCAGAAACTGTTTCTTTTGTCTTCAATTCCAAATTAATCTCTTGTGACAAAAATGATGATGATCCAAAAGTGTCTTCCTCTAAATGAACCCGTTAGTTTCCTTCCTCTCAGAGGGGAGGCGGGGACTCCTCCTGAGGTCTCACAGGGGGCGGACTGAGCTGGAGCTGAGCTCCACAACTCAGATCTACCAGGAGCAGAACTCTACACTGAAGAGAAGCAACAGTTAATGAACAAGACTTCTGTCTGGAATCAACCAATCACAAGCCTGGACAGGGCCCATTCCCTGACCCGACCAATCAGTCAATGGATCGATCAGGGAACCAGCTAAACAACTGACCACCTGTCAAAATGATCTGTCAATCAACTGATTAATCAGAGGAGCCAACCAATGAAACGGCTGATCAACCAATCAATCAATAAGTCAGTCAATCAACTTGATTTCTGGTCACAAGGCCTTGTTCAAAACCTTTTCTGTGAAGACATGCCTGTTGCCATGGTAACATCTACTGGCCCATGAGAACTACAGCTCCCATGATGCTGCATGTGTGTTACAGAAGCTGCACGGATGGGGTGGCGGCGACGGAGCATGCCCAGTGGCTCTGTGACGGACACGCCCACCACCAGAGTGACGGTGAGCGCACACACACACACACTGAGACACACACACTGAGACACACACACTGAGACACACACACACTGAGACACACACACAGAGACACACACACTGAGACACACACACACTGAGACACACACACTGAGACACACACACTGAGACACACACACACTGAGACACACACACACTGAGACACACACACTGAGACACACACACTGAGACACACACACACTGAGACACACACACACACAGAGACACACACACACACACACACACACACTGACACACACACACAGAGACACACACACACACACACACACACTGAGACACACACACACACACAGACACACACACACAGAGACACACACACACACAGAGACACACACACACACACACACACATACACACACCCTGAGACACACACACACACACACACACACACTGAG
>SSNR01000494.1:230437-233908 GCA_006937965.1 Callopanchax toddi | reverse complement strand
CACCACCTCCTCCCCTCCGACCTCTCTCACACACACACACACACACCCACACACACACACACACACACACACACACACACACACACACACACACACACACACTCACACACACACACACTGATAGACACACACACACACAGATAGACACACTCACACACAGATAGTCTCACTCACCTCACACACACACACACACACACACACACACACACACACACACACACACACACACACACACACACACACACTCACACACACACACACTCCTGGAATCCAGCGGTGGTCTTCCCCCAAGCCCCACCACATTGACCCCTCTGCCTGTCTCCTAGGTAACAACATCTACAGGCACCAAGTGCTTCTCATGTCGCTCGGCGGCAGAACGAGACAAGTGGATGGAGAACCTACGGCGAGCTGTCCACCCTAACAAGGACAACAGCCGGCGTGTGGAGAACGTGCTGACGGTGTGGGTGGTGGAGGCCAAAGACCTGCCGGCTAAGAAACGGTAAGTTCTGGTTCAGAAGGGGGTCAGGCTCAGGTGAAGCTGGTTCTGGAGCAGGATGTTGTGCTGCAGGTACTTCTGTGAGCTGTGTCTGGACGACAGCCTTTACGCCAGGACGTCCTGCAAGCTGAAGACGGACAACATCTTCTGGGGCGAGCGCTTTGACTTCGGCAGCTTGCCCTCCATCTCCTCCGTCACACTGCACCTGTACAAAGACACAGACAGGAAGAGAAAGAAGGATAAAAGCAGCTATGTGGGCCTGATCAACATCCCCATCGCCACAGTCACCGGCAGACAGCTGGTGGAGAAGTGGTACTCAGTGAGCACGCCCAGTACAATCCGAGGTACACTGCTGGTCACACGTTGAGCACACCTGGACAGGGTGAACACCTGTTGAGGTTCTGTTGGTGTAGAGTCTCAGTCATCCAGGACAAAAAGCAACTGCTCTTCTCTTGTTGCTTGAAGACGTTTCACCTGATCCGAGATCAGTCTTCAGGTCTGAAACATGGGCTGGAGGCGTCAGGCAGCTCACTGGTCTGAGTTTCAGGTTTAACACCTGCCCAGTAGGGGGAGCCACACGCTTTCTTGATCTGTTTGTCTTCTTTGTCCTTCCCTTCTGTCTTTGTGGGGACCTGTTGGGTCCTGATGACCTGATGGTGGGAATCATAGCAATACATCAAATATTATTAAATAAACCTCAGGGAACCACCATCTTTGTCTTAAATATTAGAAAAATCCTTTCAGTCTCCAAACTTGGAAGTGAAGTCTTGACCTTAGAAAGTGACCACCAGAGGAGACGCGCTGACAGGGTGCTGGGTCCTCTCAGAAAGCCCCCTGATCCGGGCGCGGTGCTTCTAACATGAGAGTAGTGATGTTTCCATCTCTCCTGGAACAAGCTCAGCTCGGCTGTCTGTTCCAGACGGTTACTTGAAGAACTTAGAAATAAAGGATGGCAGTAAACTTGATGAAGTTTAGACTTGACTCACCGTTTAACTGGTAACGACAGACAAAATGAATAAAACTGTCTAACAGTAAAGAGACAAGTAACGTAGAAATAAAGATTACAAGCATATCGAGGAATGAGTTCCAGTTAAAAGTTACAAATTAAATGACGAGTCCAGAAGAACGAACTGAAGAGCCAAAAGCTTCTCACTCTCCAGTTTTCTGCTGGGGTGGAGTTTTGTTTATAATAATATTCATAATAATTTATCCCCGTAGGGAAAATGTTTCCCTGCTTTTGACCCGTCCTCATGTCTGGGGGGACGATGGGGGACGCTCTGGACGGCACCTGGGGGACAATGGGGATTCAGTGTCATGACCATGGGGCCAGGACCGGGGTTTGATCCCTGGTGGGTCCCCCTGAGCCATGGTCGCCCCCTGTTGGTTCTACCAGTGCTTTTTGTCTTTCTCCACTTTTGCATAAAGGAGACGTTCTGGGAGGCAGAGTCTCCATGAAGGGAGTTCCTTGATATTCAAATAAAATGGTTTGTCTTTTATTATAGAAAACCTGAATCTGAATTTCCCAAAGATTCCATCCCGAGGGATCAATAAAGTTTATCTCATCTCAACCTTGTTACCACGTTTCTCTTTGAAATATAGTTTTAACTTGTTTACAACGCACCGTGTTATCCACAAGATCCTTTCAGTGAGTGAGAGAAGGAACGAGTCCAGGTCCTGTGTCTGTCAGGTCGTCTGTAGGTTGAATCTCAGTGGTTTCAGGGCCTAAAGCTCAGCAGATACTGGTACCAAGTCAAGAGAGCTGTAGTACAGATCCTGTGGTTGAGACATCTACAATATGTTGATTGATATCATTGCATGTTGGTGCAGTTGGTAGCATTGTTGCTTCGCAGCAAGAAGGTCACAGGTTCGATTCCCTGTGTGGGGTTAGCATGGAGCTGATGTGTTTAGTGAAGGCTTCCACTTCTTTGGCTTGTATTTTGACCCAGGTGTCCTCCACACATCTCAAACAGTCTGGTGATGTTGGTTTTCTCTGAACGGATGGTCCATCCATGCTTCTGTCTGTAGAAGGTCTCTGTTTTTGAAGAATGTGGTGGGAAGACAGATCCAGTAGGGAACAGATCTGATGTGGAGTTAAGTTGGTCCTTTCTCTTAGCTGGTTGTCTTCTAGGAAGTGTTTCCTGTTTCCAATGCAGCTGATGTAGGAATGCAGGTGAAAAGTGACGTGACATTAAATGATTTTAGTGTTTACCCTGGAGATGGTTTCATTTAACTGACTGCTGACATAATCTGTGGAGTTCTGTGTGTGGTGCGTTGTGTTTCCTATCAGCTGAGCTAAAATGGTGGCAAGTTGATGCTTCTGCTGATAGGCTAAGTGGTGCTCCTACCTTATGCATCTTTGGGAGGCTGCAGCATGGAGGGTCTCCACCAGTGTGTAGTGCCAGAATGTTCCATCAATCACTTTGTCTTTTTATAGTTTATGTCAGCAATCGGTGATCTTTTTCTTCTAGGTATTTGTTTGGTCCCTCTTCAGTGAGAAGTCCAATTAGTGTTAATGTTTCTGACTACAAACCTGATTATCCCAACCCATGTTTCAGAAATGAACAAGCCTCGTGGAGGAGGTAAAACGTCTTCAAATATTCTAAAGATCTATCTACAGTAAGGGTCACAACCACCTGTGATATCATTTAAAGTGGCAGGAGTATCTAGACACAGAAAGTATTCCACTACCCAGAACAATATTCATGGCAAGAACCTAACCTCTACAGTTAGAACTCTATATTACCTGTTAGCTAACCTCTACAGTTAGACCTCTATATTACCTGTTAGCTAACCTCTACAGTTAGACCTCTATATTACCTGTTAGCTAACCTCTACAGTTAGAACTCTATATTACCTGTTAGCTAACCTCTACAGTTAGACCTCTATATTACCTGTTAGCTAACCTCTACAGTTAGAACTCTATATTACCTGTTAGCTAACCTCTACAGTTAGAACTCTACATTACCTGTTAGTTA
>SSNR01000494.1:222937-225437 GCA_006937965.1 Callopanchax toddi | reverse complement strand
CTGAAGGATCTCAGACCTTTCCTCTGAAGGATCTCAGACCTTTCCTCTGAAGGAACTCAGACCTTTCCTCTGAAGGAACTCAGACCTTTCCTCTGAAGGAACTCAGACCTTTCCTCTGAAGGATCTCAGACCTTTCCTCTGAAGGATCTCAGACCTTTCCTCTGAAGGAACTCAGACCTTTCCTCTGAAGGTTAGGTAAGGGTTATGGTTAGGCCCTAACCCTAACTCAGACCTTTCCTCTGAAGGATCTCAGACCTTTCCTCTGAAGGAACTCAGACCTTTCCTCTGAAGGAACTCAGACCTTTCCTCTAAAGGAACTCAGACCTTTCCTCTAAAGGATCTCAGACCTTTCCTCTGAAGGAACTCAGACCTTTCCTCTAAAGGTTCTCAGACCTTTCCTCTGAAGGAACTCAGACCTTTCCTCTAAAGGAACTCAGACCTTTCCTCTGAAGGATCTCAGACCTTTCCTCTGAAGGATCTCAGACCTTTCCTCTGAAGGAACTCAGACCTTTCCTCTAAAGGAACTCAGACCTTTCCTCTAAAGGAACTCAGACCTTTCCTCTAAAGGTTAGGTAAGGGTTATGGTTAGGCCCTAACCCTAACTCAGACCTTTCCTCTAAAGGATCTCAGACCTTTCCTCTAAAGGAACTCAGACCTTTCCTCTAAAGGAACTCAGACCTTTCCTCTAAAGGATCTCAGACCTTTCCTCTGAAGGAACTCAGACCTTTCCTCTGAAGGANTACCTGTTAGCTAACCTCTACAGTTAGAACACTATATTACCTGTTAGCTAACCTCTACAGTTAGAACACTATATTACCTGTTAGTTAACCTCTACAGTTAGAACTCTACATTACCTGTTAGTTAACCTCTACAGTTAGAACTCTACATTACCTGTTAGCTAACCTCTACAGTTAGAACTCTACATTACCTGTTAGCTAACCTCTACAGTTAGAACACTACATTACCTGTTAGATAACCTCTACAGTTAGAACTCTACATTACCTGTTAGATAACCTCTACAGTTAGAACTCTATATTACCTGTTAGCTAACCTCTACAGTTAGAACTCTACATTACCTGTTAGCTAACCTCTACAGTTAGAACTCTACATTACCTGTTAGCTAACCTCTACAGTTAGAACTCTATATTACCTGTTAGCTATAACTCCTACACAGATGTGGAGGCACTAATTCTTATACCAGCTGCATCACACTCAGCTGCTAGCCTTCCTAGCCAGAGCTGAAGGTCATAGTTCAGTGAAGGTGATCCTCCAGGTCAATGAGGGCAAAGGGCAATGAGACTGTGACCTGGAGGGGTGTGATTTGGAGGAATGGTCCACCCATTCTGAACCAGAGAGGTGTTTTGCTATTGTTTGTTCTGCAACAAACACAGTGTTCATACATAAGGCATACGCATCTGGTACTAGGGCAGCCTAGGTCGCAGGTCGATGATCGACTTGGTAGTTGGATCCTCTGACCTGCGGCTGTATGTTTTGGACACTCTTGAAGCCTGGTAGACCCGAGCTCTCAGTTCTACAGCTGATCCCTGTAAACATTCTGACCTAAGGTCAGTTTTTAGTACAAACTGTTAGTTCTCTGGTTTCCTAATGCAAGTAAAGCACCTCTTTACACTCTGTTTCCAGGTATTTAACGCCAGACTGTTTGGTTTTAGGGAAGTCGTCCATCCCAGCGGTCCGAGTTAAAGCTCGGTACCAGAGCATTGTCATCCTGCCCATGGAGCAGTACAAGGAGTTTGCAGAGTACATCAGCGCCAACTACCTGCTGCTGTGCTCCACTTTGGAGGCCTCCATCAGCCTGAGGGCCAAGGAAGAGCTGGCTGCTGCTCTTGTGCACATCCTGCACAGCACCGGCAAGGCCAAGGTAGTCCCCAACCACAGAGCAAAAACATGGCCGCATGTGGCTCCGCCCACTCTCACTGAGCACCGCATCACTTCCACAGGACTTCCTGACAGACCTGATGATGTCAGAGGTGGACCGTTGTCATGACAATGACCAGCTGATCTTCAGAGAGAACACTCTGGCAACAAAAAGCATTGAGGAATACCTGAAGCTGATTGGACAGAAGTACCTGCAGGATGCCCTCGGTACTCACACACACACAAAGACACACACACACACACACACACATACACACACCATACACACACACACACAAGGCCACACTTAAAGTTCTCTGTATGTGTGTGTGTGTGCGTGCGTGCGTGTGTGCATGTGTGTGCGTGCGTGCGTGCGTGTGTGCGTGTGTGTGTGTGTGCGTGCGTGCGTGCGTATGTGTGTGTGTGCGTGCGTGCGTATGTGTGTGTGAGTGTGCGTGCGTGCGTACGTGTGCGTGCGTGTGTGTGTGTGTGTGTGCATGCATGCGTGTGTGCACGTGTGCGTGCGTGCGTGTGTGTGTGTGTGCGTGTGTGTGTGTGTGCATGTGTGTGTGTGTGTGTGTGTGTGTGTGTGTGCGTGCGTGCGTGCGTGTGTGTGTGTGTGTGT
>SSNR01000494.1:187732-192504 GCA_006937965.1 Callopanchax toddi | reverse complement strand
TAAGAAGATAGATAGATAGATAGATAGATAGATAGATAGATAGATAGATAGATAGATAGATAGATAGATAGATAGATAGATAGATAGATAGATAGATAGATAGATAGATAGATAGATAGATAGATAGATAGATAGATAGATAGATAGATAGATAGATAGATAGATAGATAGATAGATAGATAGATAGATAGATAGATAGATAGATAGATAGATAGATAGATAGACAGACAGACAGACAGACAGACAGACAGACAGACAGACAGACAGACAGACAGACAGACAGACAGATAGATAGATAGATAGACAAATAAATAGATAGATAGATAGATAGACAGATAGAAAGATAGATGATAGATAGATAGATAGATGATAGATAGATAGATGATAGATAGATAGATGATAGATAGATAGATAGATGATAGATAGATAGATGATAGATAGATAGATAGATAGATAGATAGATAGATAGATAGATAGATAGATAGATGATAGATAGATAGATAGATAGATAGATAGATAGATGATAGATAGATAGATAGATAGATAGATAGATAGATAGATAGATAGATAAATAGATAGATAGATAGATAGATAAATAGATAGATAGATAGATAGATAGATAGATAGATAGATAGATGATAGATAGATAGATAAATAGATAAATAGATAGATAGATAGATAGATAGATAGATAGATGATAGATAGATAGATAGATAGATAGATAGATAGATAGATAGATGATAGATAGACAGATAGATAGATAGATAGATAGATAGATAGATAGATAGATAGATAGATAGATGATTATTTTTATATATTAAATAGATAGATAGATAGATAGATAGATAGATAGATAGATAGATAGATAGATAGACAGATAGATAGACAGATAGATAGATAGATAGATAGATAGACAGATAGATAGATAGATAGATAGATAGATAGATGATAGATGGATAGATAGATAGATAGATAGATAGATAGATAGATAGATAGATAGATAGATAGATGATAGATAGATAGATAGATAGATAGATAGATGATAGATAGATAGATAGATAGATAGATAGATAGATAGATAGATAGATAGATAGATAGATGATAGATAGATAGACAGACAGACAGACAGACAGACAGACAGACAGACAGACAGACAGATAGACAGAGATGATAGATAGATAGATAGATAGATAGATAGATAGATAGATAGATAGATAGATAGATAGATAGATAGATAGATAGATAATTATTTTTATATATTAAATATAGATAGATAGATAGATAGATAGATAGATAGATAGATAGATAGATAGATAATTATTTTTATATATTAAATATAGATAGATAGATAGATAGATAGATAGATAGATAGATAGATAGATAGATAGATAGATAGATAGATAGATAATTTTTAAATATATATATATTTAAATACTTAAACATATATTCTCTGAAAAGGTCAGTTTTCTTACAAGTCAAAGAGAGGAGTTGTTGATGCAATAGGAACACTGCTGAACATGGTTTTTAAACATCTGGAGGGTTCAGATTATTACTTTTTATTGATTTTTCTTCTGCTTTTAACTGTATCCAGCCACATGTTTTAGCACAAAAAATAAGGAGTTTTTATAATATTGACTTTGGGCTTATTTCTTGGCTTATGGATTTTTTAACTGAGAGGGTACAACGAGTCAGAGTAAACAGTGTTTTATCTGAAGCCCTTTCATCATCAACTGGACAGGGTTGTGTCCTCTCACCGCTTTTTGTGTTTGTTTTATATACAAACGACTGTAGGAGCTGTGACCCTGGTGGGCACCACATTATCTAGCTCTCAGATGTCTCTGTTATTGTGTGTCTTTTAGGTAAGGGGAATATGGAGCACAGCCCAGACTTTGTCAATGGTGTGTGGACTCCTTTTTAAATATGAATGTAGCGAAGACAAAGAAAATGTGTATAGACTTTAGGAAAACACCTTCTCTAATCACCCCAGTTGTGATCAACAACCAGACAGCTGAGATGGCGCCATCTGGGGGTTCTGATTGATGATAAACTGAACTTTGGACCCCAGGTAGAGTCTGTGGTTAAATAAGCACACCTACTGGAAAAACCAGAGAGCAGTCCAGTTTTAAATGTCAGTTTCTCAAAAGATGATAAAAGCTTGTGTTTAGGAATGTTTTGCTTCTCTTTATATGAAGTTTAATAATAAAAATCTCCACAAAAGAGGTTGAATGTTTTATTTTTCATGTTATTAAAGACAAGAAATCAATGTAAGCTAGCTTTAATGTTTTAAATGAAAGTTTAGGAAATAAGTCACCATAAAAGAGCTTCAAGTGTTTCTTTAGATCCATTTTATTAGCTTTAGCCTGTCTGTCGGCGCTGTCACGGTTGCTAAGCGACTGGACTGAGGGGCGGGGCTAAGTATGAGGTTGGCGGTCGAGCAAGCACCCAACCTAGGTAGACCAGCAAGTCCACGTCCTCAGAAGATCCTACCCCTGAATTTGAACACAGTCAGCTAAGTTACCCATAACACCCCTCACTCAGGGAAGAGTCACATGACGTCATTAACTCCTGAAGAAGGTTTGTTCCCTCTAGACTTTTTCAGTTATTTCACCTAAAGTAGGGCCTGGGGCACGATGTCAACAAGTTACTACATTAACTTCTTAAATAACTTTAATTGTTCCTCAGTTGTACTGTAATATTTAGAAGAGTCTTTCTGTAAAACGATGTGGTGTCTGGTCATAGGCAGCCATTTTTTGTTTAAACCCTGAAAACGTTAAAAATGTTAGCTAGGTTACCAAATCTCCCGACCCCTGATCAAAGCGTTGGGACTTTTATTGTGAAAGTCAGTACCGGATGTTCGTGTTTGTGCACGCGCGCGGTTCCTCCCTGCAGCAGAGCGAGAAGGAGGAGGAGCTGAAGGTCACAGCTGTAGGAGCATCCTCAGCCTCCAGGTCCTCCGGTCACCAGCAGGACCGAACCGAACCGAGCCGACCCAAACTGATCCGGACCGCCGCCGTGATGGGGAACCGGGGTATGGAGGACCTGATCCCGCTGGTGAACCGGCTCCAGGACGCCTTCTCCTCCATCGGGCAGAACGCGGACCTGGACCTGCCGCAGATCGCGGTGGTGGGCGGCCAGAGCGCCGGGAAGAGCTCGGTCCTGGAGAACTTCGTGGGCAGGTGAGTCCGACAGGACCGGATCAGACCGAATCCGAGTCCGACAGGACCGGATCAGACCGGACCAGAGTCTGACAGGACCGGATCAGACAGGACCGGATCAGACCGACAGGACCGGATCAGACCGGACCAGAGTCTGACAGGGCCGGATCAGACCGGACCAGAGTCTGACAGGACCGGATCAGACCGAATCCGAGTCCGACAGGACCGGATCAGACCGGACCAGAGTCTGACAGGACCGGATCAGACAGGACCGGATCAGACCGGACCAGAGTCCGACAGGACCGGATCAGACCGAATCAGAGTCCGACAGGACCGGATCAGACCGGACCAGAGTCTGACAGAACCGGATCAGTCCGACAGGACCGGATCAGACCGAATCAGAGTCCGACAGGACCGGATCAGAGTCCGACAGGACCGGATCAGTCCGAAAGGACCGGATCAGACTGGATCAGAGTCCGACAGGACCGGATCAGACCGAATCAGAGTCCGACAGGACCGGATCAGACCGGACCAGAGTCCGACAGGACCGGATCAGACAGACAGGACCGGATCAGACCGGACCAGAGTCCGACAGGACCGGATCAGACAGACAGGACCGGATCAGACCGGATCAGAGTCTGACAGGACCGGATCAGACCGGACCAGAGTCTGACAGGACCGGATCAGACCGGACCAGAGTGTGACAGGACCGGATCAGTCCGACAAGACCGGATCAGAGTCCGGACAGGACCAGATCAGAGTCCGGAAAGGACCAGAGTCCGACAGTACTGGATCAGACCGGATCAGAGTCCAACAGGACCGGGTCAGACCGGATCAGAGTTTACTCTAGACAGAACCGGGATCTGAGAACTCTGATCCCGGTTCTGTCGGACTTGATTGGTCTTAAGCCGCTAATTGATCTGGTTCTGTGATCATTAGGTCAGGTGAGACTGAAGGGACAGAGACTCACCTGATACCAGGTCTAAGGGTCTCTACAGGTCTGAGGGTCTCTACAGGTCTGATGGTCTCTACAGGTCTGAGGGTCTCTACAGGTCTGATGGTCTCTACAGGTCTGAGGGTCCCTACAGGTCTGAGGGTCCCTACAGGTCTGAAGGTCCCTACAGGTCTGAAGGTCCCTACAGGTCTGATGGTCCCTACAGGTCTGAGGGTCCCTACAGGTCTGAAGGTCCCTACAGGTCTGAGGGTCCCTACAGGTCTGATGGTCCTTATGGGTCTGAAGGTCCCCACAGATCTGAGACTCCAACAGGTCTGATGGTGTCCCTAAAGGGTCTCAGAACTTCTAAAGGTCTAAAATTCCCCACAGGTCTGAAGGTCCCTACAGATCTAAAAGTATCTAAAGGTCTACAGGTCCTGTAGGAATCTTGGACCTTTAGAGAGTTAGAGATTTAGAGACTTATTGTCCAGCAAGTTGACTTGGTTTGTTCTGATCTGGTCTGGTCTGGTCTAGTTTGTTTGGTTTTGTCTGCTCTGGTCTGCTTTGTTTGACCTAGTCTACTCTTGTTTAATTTGTTCTGGTATGATCTGATTTTGTCTAGCCTGGTTTGATCTGGTCTGGTCTGGTTTGTTTGATTTGGTCTGGTCTGATCAGGACAAACA
>SSNR01000494.1:172732-185232 GCA_006937965.1 Callopanchax toddi | reverse complement strand
TTATTGTTATTGTCATATGTGTATTTATTTTCCGATTTCCAAATAGCATGATTTTAGTTTTATTTAAATTTAATGACAATTTATTTAAATCAAACCATAATTTCAGTTTGGCCATTTCTGTTGTGATATATATTGTTGTTCTGTGTATATATATATATATATATATATATATATATATATATATATATATATATATATATATATATATATATATATGTATATATATATATATATATATATATATATATATATATATATATATATATATATATATATATATATATATATATATATATGTATGTATATATATATATATATATGTATATATATATATGTATGTATGATATATATATATATGTATATATATATATATATGTATATATATATATATGTGTATATATATATATATATGTATATATATGTATATATATATATGTTATATATATATATGTATATATATGTATATATATATATATATATATGTATATATATATATATATATATATATATATATATATATATATGTATATATGTATATATATATGTATATATATGTATATATGTATATATATATATATATATATATATATATATATATTTATATATACACACACATGTATACTGTATATATGTATAAACATACACAGATCTCTAAATGTGCAGAGGTCAGGAGGCTTCCTGCTGAGGAGAAGCAGCTAACCCGTCTGATTGGTGAGGGAGCAGACGTCGTCCAGCTGACTAGACAGGAGAGCAGAGTGGACCTGGAACCCCCTGTCTCCACCTGACCAGCACTCCTGAGTGTTTCCTCATCTTCACCTCCTGTTCAGATGAGCTTCTCTGCATCTCCTCAGACATGACGTTCAGGAACAGTGGATCAGTCCATAGGTGGAGGTGGAAAGGCTCGTTCAATGGAACGAAGTGAAAGATGCGTTACTCGTACTGCATAAACACATAAAGACGAGAACAATGGAGCAAAGAACCGAGGCTGCTGCCTTTGGAGCCATTTTGAATCTTTAAATGCATTGGTAAGATTTTTGTCTTGAGGTCTCAAAGACCAGTTCTGGTCTATAATATGGAAGTACCTGTGGAACTGTGGTTACCACCCAAACCCCCAACACCTGAAAACCTGTCATGTTGTCTTTGGAAGTACAACTATTTTTCAAAGATTGAGGCTGAGTCTGAGGCTGCCAGAACCGAACTTTCACTTCAGTTCTAGACTAGAGAGGTCACTAAACTCTTTACCTTCATCAATATATGCTCCCATCGAGCCATATGGGGCATCATGGGATATGTGTACCTCGTTATGCTGATGATGCTCAGTTATCATATTCCTATATGTGGCATTAACGGTTCTTCTCCTTTCTCACAGGGACTTCCTTCCTCGTGGTTCAGGAATCGTAACTCGGCGCCCCCTGGTGCTTCAGCTCATCAACTGCCCAACAGGTGAGACGGCAGCAATCTGGGACAGTGTAAAGGTACTCTACATGTAGGCAGTTTACCATGAGCTCAGGGCATTTGTCTGATGTTCTTCAGATTGATTTATTATCATTTGCAAGCATGTTGGCAAAGTAGGTAGGGCGGTCATCTGGTAACCACAGGGTCATCGGTTCAATCCCTGCTCAGGTTGTAGTCAGGGAGTCTGGTGATGGTCAGGGGGTCTGGTGATGGTCAGGGGGACTGGTTGTAGTCAGGGGGTCTGGTGATGGTCAGGAGGTCTGGTTGTAGTCAGGGGGTCTGGTGGTGGTCAGGGGGTCTGGTGATGGTCAGGGGGTCTGGTGGTGGTCAGGGGGTCTGGGGGTGGTCAGGGGGTCTGGTGATGGTCAGGGGGTCTGGTGATGGTCAGGGGGTCTGGTTGTAGTCAGGGGGTCTGGTGATGGTCAGGGAGTCTGGTTGTCAGGGGGTCTGGTGGTGGTCAGGGGGTCTGGTTGTAGTCAGGGGGTCTGGTGATGGTCAGGGGGTCTGGTGTGGTCAGGGGGTCTGGTGATGGTCAGGGGGTCTGGTTGTAGTCAGGGGGTCTGGTTGTAGTCAGGGTGTCTGGTTGTAGTCAGGGGGTCTGGTGTGTGGTCAGGGAGTCTGGTTGTCAGGGGGTCTGGTGATGGTCAGGGGGTCTGGTTGTAGTCAGGGGGTCTGGTTGTAGTCAGGGTGTCTGGTTGTAGTCAGGGGGTCTGGGGGTGGTCGGGGGGTGTGGTGGTGGGCAGGGGGTCTGGTGGTGGTCAGGGGGTCTGGTGGTGGTCAGGGGGTCTGGTTGTAGTCAGGGGGTCTGGTGATGGTCAGGGGGTCTGGTGGTGGTCAGGGGGACTGGTTGTAGTCAGGGGGTCTGGTGGTGGCTATCTCGGCCATCGCATTCAACTCAAGAAAATGGAGGAGGTGGCGGAGGCTATCGGAACACTCTCTGCTCTCCTTGAAAATCAAGCTTGTATCATGAACTTGATCAGCCCTGGGCTGAATGAATTGTCACCAGCTCAGGTCTCATGTAATGAACTTGTTAAAGGGGTGAAGAACACCGTCGAGCGGATGGTTTGGGTTTAAGGTCATTCAATGCGATGATTTGAAACTTTGGAATAATGAAGCCTGTGGAATGGACTATAGGGGGCGACCAAAGCAGAATTCCTGCCTGAAGACATAGCTAAACCAACAATCAGATGATCCTGGATCTTCCCCAAACAAGCGGACTGAAGGAATGCGGAAGCAGCTCAACCCAACTATGTACTCTACCCTGAAACTCCCCGCCCCCTCCCTCCCCCCCGGCTGAAGCGATGAGGTCACGCGCAGACAGCGACTCACAGGTAACTCTTAGTGCAATAACTTCCTTTAGGCCTAGTTGACCCAGGACACGCTGGAGGAATTGTATTTCTAGACTGGAGAGAGGACAGTCTGGACTTCCCTACTGGGAATGCTGCCCCTGCAACCTGGAAAAAATAAGGCAGAAGAGTGGTGTTATTAATCTGGTGTTCATGATCCGAGGTTATCCTTCTGATATTAATTAGATTGTTGTTCATTGTTTTCTATCAGAATATGCAGAGTTCCTGCACTGTAAAGGGAAGAAGTTCATTGACTTTGATGAGGTTCGTCAGGAGATTGAGGCTGAAACAGATCGAGTGACGGGACACAACAAAGGAATAAGTCCCGTCCCCATCAACCTGAGGGTGTACTCCCCCAATGGTAACTCACCTGAAACACATCGGAGCCCTAACGGACACAAACAGTCTGTACTTACTCTGGTATGTGTTTGCAGTGCTAAACCTGACTTTGGTGGACCTCCCGGGGATGACGAAGGTTCCGGTGGGTGACCAGCCACCTGACATCGAACAACAGATCAGAGACATGCTCATGCAGTTTGTCACCAAGGACAACTGTCTCCTATTAGCCGTTTCTCCAGCCAACTCTGACCTCGCCAACTCTGATGCTTTGAAGATTGCCAAGGAGGTTGATCCTCAAGGTCTGAGTTCACGTCAACCTGCACACTTGATTGTGGCTCCACCCACCTCACGTTCATGTCTACCAGAAGACAAATGTGGTCACAAAGGTAAATGTGTTGCAGGTCTGAGGACCATCGGTGTGATCACCAAGCTAGACCTGATGGATGAAGGAACCGATGCCAGGGACATTCTGGAGAACAAACTGCTACCACTACGCAGAGGTATGACATCACAGCCAATCTCAGCTCCCCATTAGTCCCCACTGAGAACGCATGATGTGATGCTCAGTATTACATCCTATGTGAAGTCACTTCAATCAGGTGTCCACTCAGAAATGTTGTGTGGTGTCAGGTTACATCGGGGTGGTGAATCGGAGTCAGAAGGACATTGATGGGAAGAAGGACATCACAGCAGCTCTTCAGGCGGAGAGGAAGTTCTTCCTGTCTCACCCTGCTTATCGTCACCTGGCTGACCGGATGGGAACTGCCTACCTGCAGAAAGTTCTCAACCAGGTGACACAGTCTCAGTCCCCCTTAAAGTCAGACATCTCCAGGTCACAGCTGCAGTCTCTCCAGCTATGATCTCTGTTTCCATAGCAACTGACCAACCACATCCGGGACACGTTACCGGCATTACGTACCAAGCTGCAGAGTCAGCTGCTGTCTATTGAGAAGGAAGTGGAAGAGTACAAGAACTTCAGACCAGACGACCCGAGCCGTAAGACCAAGGCCCTGCTTCAGTCAGTACCAGTACTACACTGTGCATACACTTAATACAGTACTACATGGTACCACACACTGTGTGTATATCTGTGTACCTTTGTGTATTTTTGTGTATCTCTGTGTATCTTCATGCACCAGGATGGTGCAGCAGTTTGCTGTGGACTTTGAGAAGCGGATTGAAGGTTCTGGTGACCAGGTGGACACCTACGAGCTGTCAGGAGGAGCCAAGATCAACCGCGTCTTCCATGAACGCTTCCCCTTTGAACTGGTCAAAGTGAGCACGCATATACACACATGCACGCACATGCACACATTGATAAAAGGTCATAGGTAAACACATTCTGTTAATGTGTTTCACCTGCAGCTGGAGGGCGACGAGAAAACATTACGAAAGGAAATCAGCTACGCCATCAAGAACATCCACGGGATCAGGTGGGTAATACAGATTACTGTGTTCAGAGGATTCACCTGTGTTCCTAACCCTATACCTCTCATATGTTCCTAACCCTATACCTCTCATATGTTCCTAACCCTATACCTCTCATGTGTTCCTAACCAGTATACCTCTCATATGTTCCTAACCCTATACCTCTCATGTGTTCCTAACCCTATACCTCTCGTGTGTTCCTAACCCTATACCTCTCATGTGTTCCTAACCCTATACCTCTCATGTGTTCCTAACCCTATACCTGTCATGTGTTCCTACCTCTATACCTCTCATATGTTCCTAACCCTATACCTCTCATATGTTCCTAACCCTATACCTCTCATGTGTTCCTAACCAGTATACCTCTCATATGTTCCTAACCCTATACCTCTCATATGTTCCTAACCCTATACCTCTCATATGTTCCTAACCCTATACCTCTCATATGTTCCTAACCCTATACCTCTCATGTGTTCCTAACCAGTATACCTCTCATGTGTTCCTAACCAGTTTACCTCTCATGTGTTCCTAACCCTATACCTCTCATGTGTTCCTAACCAGTATACCTCTCATGTGTTCCTAACCAGTATACCTCTCATGTGTTCCTAACCAGTATACCTCTCATGTTTTCCAAACCCTATATCTCTCATGTGTTCCTAACCAGTATACCTCTCATGTGTTCCTAACCCTATACCTCTCATGTGTTCCTAACCAGTATACCTCTCATTTTTTCCTAACCAGTATACCTCTCATGTGTTCCTAACCAGTATACCTCTCATATATTCCTAACGCTATACCTCTCATATGTTCCTAACCAGTATACCTCTCATATGTTCCTAACCAGTATACCTCTCATGTGTTCCTAACCAGTATACCTCTCATTTGTTCCTAACCAGTATACCTCTCATATGTTCCTAACCATATACCTCTCATATGTTCCTAACCCTATACCTCTCATGTGTTTCTAACCCTATACCTCTCTTATGTTCCTAACCCTATACCTCTCATATGTTCCTAACCAGTATACCTCTCATATGTTCCTAACCAGTTTACCTCTCATGTGTTCCTAACCAGTATACCTCTCATGTGTTCCTAACCCTATGCCTCTCATGTGTTCCTAACCAGTATACCTCTCATGTGTTCCTAACCAGTATACCTTTCATGTGTTCCTAACCAGTATACCTCTCATGTGTTCCTAACCAGTATACCTCTCATATGTTCCTAACTAGTATACCTCTCATGTGTTCCTAACCAGTTTACCTCTCATGTGTTCCTAACCAGTATACCTCTCATGTGTTCCCAACCCTATACCTCTCATGTGTTCCTAACCAGTATACCTCTCATGTGTTCCTAAACAGTATACCTCTCATATGTTCCTACCCAGTATACCTCTCATGTGTTCCTAACCAGTATACCTCTCATGTGTTCCTAACCAGTATACCTCTCATATATTCCTAACGCTATACCTCTCATATGTTCCTAACCAGTATACCTCTCATGTGTTCCTAACCAGTATACCCCTCATATGTTCCTAACCAGTTTACCTCTCATATGTTCCAACCCAGTATACCTCTCATGTGTTCTTAACCAGTATACCTCTCATGTGTTCCTAACCAGTATACCTCTCATGTGTTCCTAACCCTATACCTCTCATATGTTCCTAACCCTATACCTCTCATATGTTCCTAACGCTTTACCTCTCATGTGTTCCTAACCAGTATACCTCTCATGTGTTCCTAACCAGTATACCCCTCATATGTTCCTAACCAGTTTACCTCTCATGTGTTCCTAACCAGTATACCTCTCATGTGTTCCTAACCCTATACCTCTCATATGTTCCTAACCCTATACCTCTCATATGTTCCTAACGCTATACCTCTCATGTGTTCCTAACCAGTATACCTCTCATATGTTCCTAACCATATACCTCTCATGTGTTCCTAACCCTATACCTCTCATATGTTCCTAACCAGTATACCTCACATATGTTCCTAACCAGTATACCACTCATGTGTTCCTAACCAGTATACCTCTCATGTGTTCCTAACCCTATACCCCTCATGTGTTCCTAACCCGTATACCTCTCATGTGTTCCTAACCAGTATACCTCTCATGTGTTCCTAACCCTAAACCTCTCATGTTTTTCTAACCAGTATACCTCTCATATGTTCCTAACCAGTATACCTCTCATATGTTCCAACCCAGTATACCTCTCATGTGTTCCTAACCAGTATACCTCTCATGTGTTCCTAACCCTGTACCTCTCATGTGTTCCTAACCAGTATACCTCTCATGTGTTCCTAACCCTATACCTCTCATATGTTCCTAACCAGTATACCTCTCATATGTTCCTAACCAGTTTACCTCTCATGTGTTCCTAACCAGTATACCTCTCATGTGTTCCTAACCCTATACCTCTCATGTGTTCCTAACCCTATACCTCTCATATGTTCCTAACCAGTATACCTCTCATATGTTCCTAACCAGTTTACCTCTCATATGTTCCTAACCCTATACCTCTCATATGTTCCTAACCCTATACCTCTCATATGTTCCTAACCCTTTACCTCTCATGTGTTCCTAACCAGTATACCTCTCATGTGTTCCTAACCAGTATACCTCTCATGTGTTCCTAACCAGTATACCTCTCATGTGTTCCTAACCCTATACCTCTCATATGTTCCTAACCCTATACCTCTCATGTGTTCCTAACCAGTATACCCCTCATATGTTCCTAACCAGTTTACCTCTCATTTGTTCCTAACCAGTATACCTCTCATATGTTCCTAACCCTATACCTCTCATATGTTCCTAACCCTATACCTCTCATATGTTCCTAACCAGTATACCTCCCATGTTTTCCTAACCAGTATACCCCTCATTTTTTCCTAACCAGTTTACCTCTCATATGTTCCTAACCCTATACCTCTCATATGTTCCTAACGCTATACCTCTCATGTGTTCCTAACCAGTATACCTCTCATATGTTCCTAACCCTATACCTCTCATGTGTTCCTAACCCTATACCTCTCATGTGTTCCTAACCAGTATACCTCTCATATGTTCTTAGGAACACATGAGAGGTATACTGGTTAGGAACACATGAGAGGTATACTGGTTAGGAACATATGAGAGGTATACTGGTTAGGAACATATGAGAGGTATACTGGTTAGGAACACATGAGAGGTATACTGGTGAGGAACACATGAGAGGTATACTGGTTAGGAACACATGAGAGGTATACTGGTTAGGACCATATGAGAGGTATACCGGTTAGGAACATATGAGAGGTATACTGGTTAGGAACACATGAGAGGTATACTGGTTAGGAACATATAAGAGTTATACTGGTTAGGAACATATGAGAGGTATACTGGTTAGGAACACATGAGAGGTATTCTGGTGAGGAACACATGAGAGGTATACTGGTTAGGAACACATGAGAGGTATAGGGTTAGGAACACATGAGAGGTATACTGGTTAGGAACACATGAGAGGTAAACTGGTTAGGAACATATGAGGGGTATACTGGTTAGGAACACATGAGAGGTATACTGGTTAGGAACACATGAAAAGGTATAGGGTTAGCCCTAGACCTCTCATATGTTCCTAACCCTATACCTCTCATAACGCTATACCTAACGCTATACCTCTCATGTGTTCCTAACCAGTATACCTGTCATGTGTTCCTAACCCTATACCTCTCATGTGTTCCTAACCCTATACCTCTCATATGTTCCTAATCAGTATACCTCTCATATGTTCCTAACCAGTTTACCTCTCATATGTTCCTAACCCTATACGTCTCATATGTTCGTAACCCTATACCTCTCATGTGTTCCTAACCCTATACCTCTCATATGTTCCTAACCCTATACCTCTCATACGTTCCTAACCAGTATACCTCTCATATGTTCCTAACCAGTTTACCTCTCATGTGTTCCTAACCAGTATACCTCTCATGTGTTCCTAACCCTATACCTCTCATGTGTTCCTAACCAGTATACCTCTCATGTGTTCCTAACCAGTATACCTCTCATGTGTTCCTAACCAGTATACCTCTCATATGTTCCTAACCAGTATACCTCTCATGTGTTCCTAACCAGTATACCTCTCATGTGTTCCTAACCAGTATACCTCTCATGTGTTCCTAACCCTGTACCTCTCATGTGTTCCTAACCCTATACCTCTCATAACGCTATACCTAACGCTATACCTCTCATATGTTCCTAACCAGTATACCTCTCATGTGTTCCTAACCAGTTTACCTCTCATGTGTTCCTAACCAGTATACCTCTCATGTGTTCCTAACCAGTATACCTCTCATATTTTCCTAACCAGTTTACCTCTCATGTGTTCCTAACCAGTATACCTCTCATGTGTTCCTAACCCTATACCTCTCATGTGTTCCTAACCAGTATACCTCTCATGTGTTCCTAACCAGTATACCTCTCATGTGTTCCTAACCAGTATACCTCTCATGTGTTCCTAACCATTTTACCTCTCATGTGTTCCTAACCTGTTTACCTCTCATGTGTTCCTAACCCTATACCTCTCATGTGTTCCTAACCAGTATACCTCTCATGTGTTCCTAACCAGTATACCTCTCATGTGTTCCTAACCAGTATACCTCTCATGTGTTCCTAACCAGTATACCTCTCATATGTTCCTAACCAGTATACCTCTCATATGTTCCTAACCAGTATACCTCTCATGTGTTCCTAACCAGTATACCTCTCATGTGTTCCTAACCAGTATACCTCTCATGTGTTCCTAACCAGTATACCTCTCATGTGTTCCTAACCAGTATACCTCTCATATGTTCCTAACCAGTATACCTCTCATGTGTTCCTAACCAGTATACCTCTCATGTGTTCCTAACCCTATACCTCTCATGTGTTCCTAACCAGTATACCTCTCATGTGTTCCTAACCAGTATACCTCTCATGTGTTCCTAACCAGTATACCTCTCATGTGTTCCTAACCCTATACCTCTCATGTGTTCCTAACCAGTATACCTCTCATGTGTTCCTCACCAGTATACCTCTCATGTGTTCCTAACCAGTATACCTCTCATATGTTCCTAACCAGTATACCTCTCATATGTTCCTAACCAGTATACCTCTCATATGTTCCTAACCAGTATACCTCTCATGTGTTCCTAACCAGTATACCTCTCATATGTTCCTAACCAGTATACCTCTCATATGTTCCTAACCAGTATACCTCTCATGTGTTCCTAACCAGTATACCTCTCATGTGTTCCTAACCAGTATACCTCTCATGTGTTCCTAACCAGTATACCTCTCATGTGTTCCTAACCAGTATACCTCTCATGTGTTCCTAACCAGTATACCTCTCATATGTTCCTAACCATATACCCTCATATGTTCCTAACCAGTTTACCTCTCATGTGTTCCTAACCAGTATACCTCTCATGTGTTCCTAACCCTATACCTCTCATGTGTTCCTAACCCTATACCTCTCATATGTTCCTAACCAGTATACCTCTCATATGTTCCTAACCAGTATACCTCTCATATGTTCCTAACCAGTATACCTCTCATGTGTTCCTAACCAGTATACCTCTCATGTGTTCCTAACCCTATACCTCTCATATGTTCCTAACCCTATACCCCTCATATGTTCCTAACCCTATACCTCTCATGTGTTCCTAACCAGTATACCTCTCATATGTTCCTAACCAGTATACCTCTCATATGTTCCTAACCAGTATACCTCTCATGTGTTCCTAACCAGTATACCTCTCATGTGTTCCTAACCCTGTACCTCTCATGTGTTCCTAACCAGTATACCTCTCATGTGTTCCTAACCAGTATACCTCTCATATGTTCCTAACCAGTATACCTCTCATATGTTCCTAACCAGTATACCTCTCATATGTTCCTAACCAGTATACCTCTCATGTGTTCCTAACCAGTATACGTCTCATGTGTTCCTAACCAGTATACCTCTCATGTGTTCCTAACCTATACCTCTCATGTGTTCCTAACCAGTATACCTCTCATATGTTCCTAACACTATACCTCTCATATGTTCCTAACCCTATACCTCTCATGTGTTCCTAACCAGTATACCTCTCATGTGTTCCTAACCAGTATACCCCTCATATGTTCCTAACCAGTTTACCTCTCATGTGTTCCTAACCAGTATACCTCTCATGTGTTCCTAACCCTATACCTCTCATATGTTCCTAACCCTATACCTCTCATATGTTCCTAACCCTATACCTCTCATGTGTTCCTAACCAGTATACCTCTCATGTGTTCCTAACCAGTATACCTCTCATGTGTTCCTATCCATTACCTCTCATATGTTCCTAACCCTATACCTCTCATATGTTCCTAACGCTTTACCTCTCATGTGTTCCTAACCAGTATACTTCTCATATGTTCCTAACCCTATACCTCTCATGTGTTCCTAACCAGTATACCTCTCATATGTTCCTAACCCTATACCTCTCATATGTTCCTAACACTATACCTCTCATGTGTTCCTAACCAGTATACCTCTCATGTGTTCCTAAACAGTATACCTCTCATTTTTTCCTAACCATTATACCTCTCATTTGTTCCTAACCATATACCTCTCATGTGTTCCTAACCAGTATACCTCTCATGTGTTCCTAACCAGTATACCTCTCATGTGTTCCTAACCAGTATACCTCTCATGTGTTCCTAACCAGTATACCTCTCATGTGTTCCTAACCAGTATACCTCTCATGTGTTCCTAACCAGTATACCTCTCATGTGTTCCTAACCAGTATACCTCTCATATGTTCCTAACCCTATACCTCTCATATGTTCCTAACCCTATACCTCTCATGTGTTCCTAACCAGTATACCTCTCATGTGTTCCTAACCAGTATACCTCTCATGTGTTCCTAACCAGTATACCTCTCATATGTTCCTAACCTATACCTCTCATATGTTCCTAACCCTATACCTCTCATGTGTTCCTAACCAGTATACCTCTCATATGTTCCTAACCCTATACCTCTCATGTGTTCCTAACCCTATACCCCTCATTTGTTCCTAACCCTATACCTCTCATGTGTTCCTCACCAGTATACCTCTCATGTGTTCCTAACCAGTATACCTCTCATATGTTCCTAACCAGTATACCTCTCATGTGTTCCTAACCAGTATACCACTCATATGTTCCTAACCCTATACCTCTCATGTGTTCCTAACCAGTATACCTCTCAAATGTTCCTAACCAGTATACCTCTCATGTGTTCCTAACCAGTATACCTCTCATATGTTCCTAACACTATACCTCTCATATGTTCCTAACCCTATACCTCTCATGTGTTCCTAACCCGTATACCTCTCATGTGTTCCTAACCAGTATACCTCTCATGTGTTCCTAACCAGTATACCTCTCATGTGTTCCTAACCAGTATACCTCTCATATGTTCCTAACCCTATACCTCTCATATGTTCCTAACCCTATACCTCTCATGTGTTCCTAACCAGTATACCTCTCATTTTTTCCTAACCAGTATACCTCTCATGTGTTCCTAACCAGTATACCTCTCATATGTTCCTAACCCTATACCTCTCATGTGTTCCTAACCTTATACCTCTCATATGTTCCTAACCCTATACCTCTCATATGTTCCTAACCCTATACCTCTCATGTGTTCCTCACCAGTATACCTCTCATGTGTTCCTAACCAGTATACCTCTCATATGTTCCTAACCAGTATACCTCTCATATGTTCCTAACCAGTATACCTCTCATATGTTCCTAACCCTATACCTCTCATATGTTCCTAACCCTATACCTCTCATGTGTTCCTAACCAGTATACCTCTCATGTGTTCCTAACCCTATACCTCTCATGTGTTCCTAACCATATACCTCTCATATGTTCCTAACCATATACCCTCATGTGTTCCTAACCAG
>SSNR01000494.1:136771-164656 GCA_006937965.1 Callopanchax toddi | reverse complement strand
AACCAGTATACCTCTCATGTGTTCCTAACCAGTATACCTCTCATGTGTTCCTAACCAGTATACCTCTCATGTGTTCCTAACCAGTATACCTCTCATGTGTTCCTAACCAGTATACCTCTCATGTGTTCCTAACCAGTATACCTCTCATATGTTCCTAACCAGTATACCTCTCATATGTTCCTAACCAGTATACCTCTCATATGTTCCTAACCAGTATACCTCTCATGTGTTCCTAACCATATACCTCTCATGTGTTTATATCCAGTATACCTCTCATATGTTCCTAACCCTATACCTCTCATGTGTTCCTAACCCTATACCTCTCATGTGTTCCTAACCAGTATACCTCTCATATGTTCCTAACCCTATACCTCTCATATGTTCCTAACGCTATACCTCTCATGTGTTCCTAACCTGTATACCTCTCAAATGTTCCTAACCCTATACCTCTCATGTGTTCCTAACCCTATACCTCTCATATGTTCCTAACCAGTATACCTCTCATATGTTCCTAACCAGTTTACCTCTCATTTGTTCCTAACCAGTATACCTCTCATATGTTCCTAACCCTATACCTCTCATGTGTTTCTAACCCTATACCCCTCATATGTTCCTAACCCTATACCTCTCATGTGTTCCTAACCAGTATACCTCTCATGTGTTTATATCCAGTATACCTCTCATGTGTTCCTAACCCTATACCTCTTATGTGTTTCTAACCAGTATACCTCTCATGTGTTCCTAACCCTATACCTCTCATGTGTTTCTAACCAGTATACCTCTCATGTGTTCCTAACCCCATACCTCTGATGTGTTCCTAACCAGTATACCTCTCATGTGTTCCTAACCAGTATACCTCTCATGTGTTCCTAACCCTATACCTCTCATGTGTTCCTAACCCTATACCTCTGATGTGTTCCTAACCCGTATACCTCTCATGTGTTCCTCATGTGTTCCTAACCAGTATACCTCTCATGTGTTCCTAACCCTATACCTCTCATGTTTTTCTAACCACTATACCTCTCATATGTTCCTATCCCTATACCTCTCATGTGTTTATATCCAGTATACCTCTCATGTGTTCCTAACCAGTATACCTCTCATGTGTTCCTAACCAGTATACCTCTCATGTGTTCCTAACCCTATACCTCTCATGTGTTCCTAACCAATATACCTCTCATGTGTTCCTAACCCTATACCTCTCATGTGTTCCAAACCAGTATACCTCTCATGTGTTCCTAACCAGTATACCTCTCATGTGTTCCTAACCAGTATACCTCTCATGTGTTCCTAACCAGTATACCTCTCATGTGTTCCTAACCCTATACCTCTCATGTGTTCCTAACCCTATACCTCTGATGTGTTCCTAACCCTATACCTCACATGTGTTTATATCCAGTATACCTCTCATGTGTTCCTAACCCTATACCTCTCATGTGTTCCTAACCCTATACCTCTGATGTGTTCCTAACCAGTATACCTCTCATGTGTTTATATCCAGTATACCTCTCATGTGTTTCTAACCAGTATACCTCTCATGTGTTTCTAACCAGTATACCTCTCATATGTTCCTAACCCTATACCTCTCATGTGTTCCTAACCCTATACCTCTCATGTGTTCCTACCCAGTATACCTCTCATGTGTTTCTAACCAGTATACCTCTCATATGTTCCTAACCCTATACCTCTCATGTGTTCCTAACCCTATACCTCTGATGTGTTCCTAACCAGTATACCTCTCATGTGTTTATATCCAGTATACCTCTCATGTGTTTCTAACCAGTATACCTCTCATGTGTTCCTAACCCTATACCCCTTATGTGTTCCTAACCCTATACCTCTGATGTGTTCCTAACCCTATACCTCTCATGTGTTTATATCCAGTATACCTCTCATGTGTTCCTAACCCTATACCTTTCATGTGTTCCTAACCAGTATACCTCTCATGTGTTCCTAACCCTATACCTCTCATGTTTTTCTAACCACTATACCTCTCATATGTTCCTATCCCTATACCTCTCATGTGTTTATATCCAGTATACCTCTCATGTGTTCCTAACCATATACCTCTCATGTGTTCCTAACCAGTATACCTCTCATGTGTTCCTAACCCTATACCTCTCATGTGTTCCTAACCATATACCTCTCATGTGTTTCTAACCAGTATACCTCTCATATGTTCCTAACCCTATACCTCTCATGTGTTCCTAACCCTATACCTCTGATGTGTTCCTAACCCGTATACCTCACATGTGTTTATAACCACTATACCTCTCATGTGTTCCTATCCCTATACCTCTCATGTGTTTATATCCAGTATACCTCTCATGTGTTCCTAACCCTATACCTCTCATGTGTTCCTAACCCTATACCTCTCATGTGTTTCTAACCAGTATACCTCTCATATGTTCCTAACCCTATACCTCTCATGTGTTCATAACCCTATACCTCTGATGTGTTCCTAACCCTATACCTCACATGTGTTTATATCCAGTATACCTCTCATGTGTTCCTAACCCTATACCTCTCATGTGTTCCTAACCCTATACCTCTGATGTGTTCCTAACCAGTATACCTCTCATGTGTTTCTAACCAGTATACCTCTCATGTGTTCCTAACCCTATACCTCTCATGTGTTCCTAACCAGTATACCTCTCATATGTTCCTAACCAGTATACCTCTCATATGTTCCTAACCAGTATACCTCTCATGTGTTCCTAACCAGTATACCTCTCATGTGTTCCTAACCAGTATACCTCTCATGTGTTCCTAACCAGTATACCTCTCATGTGTTCCTAACCCTATACCTCTCATGTGTTCCTAACCAGTATACCTCTCATGTGTTCCTAACCCTATACCTCTCATGTGTTCCTAACCCTATACCTCTCATGTGTTCCTAACCAGTATACCTCTCATGTGTTTCTAACCAGTATACCTCTCATATGTTCCTAACCCTATACCTCTCATGTGTTCCTAACCCTATACCTCTCATGTGTTCCTAACCCTATACCTCTCATGTGTTCCAAACCAGTATACCTCTCATGTGTTTCTATCCAGTATACCTCTCATGTGTTCCTAACCCCTATACCTCTCATGTGTTCCTATCCCTATACCTCTCATGTGTTTATATCCAGTATACCTCTCATGTGTTCCTACCTCTATACCTCTTATTTGTTCCTAACCCTATACCTCTGATGTGTTCCTAACCCTATACCTCACATGTGTTTATATCCAGATACCTCTCATGTGTTCCTAACCAGTATACCTCTCGTGTGTTCCTAACCAGTATACCTCTCATGTGTTCCTAACCAGTATACCTCTCATGTGTTTATATCCAGTATACCTCTCATGTGTTCCTATCCCTATACCTCTCATGTGTTTATATCCAGTATACCTCTCATGTGTTCCTAACCCTATACCTCTCATGTGTTTCTAACCAGTATACCTCTCATGTGTTCCTAACCCTATACCTCTCATGTGTTCCTAACCCTATACCTCTGATGTGTTCCTAACCAGTATACCTCTCATGTGATCCTAACCCTATACCTCTCATGTGTTCCTAACCAGTATACCTCTCATGTGTTCCTAACCCTATACCTCTCATGTGTTCCTAACCAGTATACCTCTCATATGTTCCTATCCCTATACCTCTCATGTGTTTATATCCAGTATACCTCTCATGTGTTCCTAACCCTATACCTCTCATGTGTTCCTAACCCTATACCTCTCATGTGTTCCTAACCAGTATACCTCTCATGTGTTCCTAACCAGTATACCTCTCATGTGTTCCTAACCAGTATACCTCTCATGTGTTCCTAACCCTATACCTCTCATGTGTTCCTAACCCTATACCTCTGATGTGTTCCTAACCCTATACCTCACATGTGTTTATATCCAGTATACCTCTCATGTGTTCCTAACCCTATACCTCTCATGTGTTCCTAACCCGTATACCTCTCATGTGTTCCTAACCAGTATACCTCTCATATGTTCCTAACCCTATACCTCTCATGTGTTCCTAACCCTATACCTCTGATGTGTTCCTAACCAGTATACCTCTCATGTGTTTCTAACCAGTATACCTCTCATGTGTTCCTAACCAGTATACCTCTCATATGTTCCTAACCAGTATACCTCTCATATGTTCCTAACCAGTATACCTCTCATGTGTTCCTAACCAGTATACCTCTCATGTGTTCCTATCCCTATACCTCTCATGTGTTCATACCCAGTATACCTCTCATGTGTTCCTAACCCTATACCTCTCATGTGTTCCTAACCACTATACCTCTCATATGTTCCTAACCCTATACCTCTCATGTGTTTATATCCAGTATACCTCTCATGTGTTCCTAACCAGTATACCTCTCATGTGTTCCTAACCAGTATACCTCTCATATGTTCCTAACCAGTATACCTCTCATGTGTTCCTAACCCTATACCTCTCATGTGTTCCTAACCCTATACCTCTCATGTGTTTCTAACCAGTATACCTCTCATGTGTTCCTAACCCTATTCCTCTCATGTGTTCCTAACCAGTATACCTCTCATGTGTTCCTAACCAGTATACCTCTCATGTGTTCCTAACCAGTATACCTCTCATGTGTTCCTATCCCTATACCTCTCATGTGTTTCTAACCACTATACCTCTCATATGTTCCTAACCCTATACCTCTCATGTGTTTCTAACCAGTATACCTCTCATGTGTTCCTAACCCTATACCTCTCATGTGTTCCTAACCAGTATACCTCTCATATGTTTCTAACCACTATACCTCTCATATGTTCCTATCCCTATACCTCTCATGTGTTTATATCCAGTATACCTCTCATGTGTTCCTAACCCTATACCTCTCATGTGTTTCTAACCAGTATACCTCTCATGTGTTCCTAACCCTATACCTCTCATGTGTTCCTAACCCTATACCTCTGATGTGTTCCTAACCCTATACCTCTGATGTGTTCCTAACCCTATACCTCTCATGTTTTCCTAACCAGTATACCTCTCATGTGTTCCTATCCCTATACCTCTCATGTGTTCCTAACCAGTCTACCTCTCATGTGTTCCTAACCCTATACCTCTCATGTGTTCCTAACCAGTATACCTCTCATGTGTTCCTAACCCTATACCTCTCATGTGTTCCTAACCCTATACCTCTCATGTGTTCCTAACCAGTATACCTCTCATGTGTTTATATCCAGTATACCTCTCATGTGTTCCTAACCAGTATACCTCTCATGTGTTTATATCCAGTATACCTCTCATGTGTTCCTATCCCTATACCTCTCATGTGTTTATATCCAGTATACCTCTCATGTGTTCCTACCTCTATACCTCTTATGTGTTCCTAACCCTATACCTCTGATGTGTTTCTATCCAGTATACCTCTCATGTGTTTCTAACCAGTATACCTCTCATGTGTTTCTATCCAGTATACCTCTCATGTGTTCCTATCCCTATACCTCTCTTGTGTTTCTATCCAGTATACCTCTCTTGTGTTTCTATCCAGTATACCTCTCTTGTGTTTCTAACCAGTATACCTCTCTTGTGTGCCTCAGGACGGGACTGTTCACACCTGACATGGCCTTTGAGACTATTGTGAAACGTCAGATCGCTCAGCTCAAGGAGCCGTGTCAGAAGTGTGTGGATCTGGTGATCAGTGAACTTGTCAATACCGTCAGGCAGTGTACACAGAAGGTACTACACTATACTGCAGGGTATCGACACTATTCAATACAGCGCTACAGGCTACTACACAGTACTAGACAGACCTATACATTAATTCAGAGTATTTTACTGTACTACACAGTACACAGAAGGCACTACACACATGTTTCTTATTTCCGGTTTTCTACTTCCTGAATTATATTCCCTCCTCCCCTCTTCCTGTTTCATGAATAATTTTTCCTTATTTATACTTCCTGTTTCCTTTTTCTTGCTTTCTTTCTCTTGCTGTTTTCTTTTTCTAATTCCTGTTCCCTGTGTCATGCTTCCTGTTTCTGGCGTCCTGCATCCTGTGTGCAGCTGGCTCAGTATCCAATGCTTCGAGAGGAAATGGAGAGAATTGTCACTCAGCACATCAGAGACCGGGAGAGTCGTACTAAGGGCCAGGTGTGTTGGTTGGATATTTTGTAATGAAGCTCAGGTGTTCATGAACTTCTCAGGTGAACTGGTGGTCTGTGGTCCTGTCAGGTGTTGCTGCTCATTGACATCGAGTTGGCCTACGTCAACACCAACCACGAGGACTTCATCGGCTTTGCTAAGTAAGAAACATTTAGATAAATAAAAATGTCTGGTCTGAACTCTGAGAAAACTTTAGAACCACCTGTCAGTTCCTGGTACACACTGACATTAGTGTGTGTGTGTGTGTGTGTGTGTGTTAGTGCACAACAGAAGAGCAGTCAGATGAACAAGAAGAAGGCCACAGGAAACCAGGTGAGTGCCAACAGGTAGCCTGGGAGGGGCGGGGCTACAGATGGATGAATGGATGACTCATTCAAGTGTTGTTCTCATTTTTTTCACTTCTGCCTCTTTCCATCTCCTCTCTGCCTCTGTTGCTGTGGCAACCAGGACGAGATCATGGTGAGTGTGTGTGAGTGCTGGTTGATGTGGTTTTGTGGGCACATGTTTTATTAGTAGTTTCTCTTGTTCTGGTTGATTTTAGGTGTGGTTGATGTTTATTGGTTTGTTTTAGACCATAAGGTTCCTCACCCTAAAGCCAGGCCCACACACTCACATCACTCCATGGCTGCTGGTGCTGCTGAAGACTGAGTAGAACTTTTTTTTTTTTTTTGGCGCTTAACAACTGCTAAAGAATCGATAAGGAAATGGATCGATAATGACATTGATATCGATAAAACCTATCAGTTCCAGCCCTACGTCTCATGCTGCTGAAGAGGTGTAGGAGACAACGAGACAACGAGCTGAATGTCTTCACTGGACCTGGTGGGAGGTTTATTATGAGCCAGCTGCAGCAGAGACGACAGACAGAGACGTGTCTGGTCCTGAATCGTCTCTTAGACCATGTAGTGATATAAAACCTGAAGTTTTATTGTACATCTTCCGTACGGTCACTAGCTGAGTTTTGTCGGTCTTAAACGAAGCGTGTTGCTCGATGCCTTCACTCACTAGTACTTTTACGGGAATATTCTTCTAGATTCTTTAATTGCAGGGAGTTAGTTACGAACCTTTTTATTGACGAATAGAAGTCTGAGTCGAGAATAAGACTTTACAAGTTTATTATCAAAACAGACGGACAAACAGTTATAAACAGTTAGCAGATAAGCAGGAGGTAGCAGTTGTTTAAGCTTTTGTCAACACGATGTTAAAGTGTTCTAAGTTGATCTTTAAGAAGTTTGAATGATCTGAGTCACATGATGTAATGAGACTAGGGGATTTAACTTCATTTAGTTTGGTTAGAGTGGAGGAGGTGCTGATGGATAAGCTACGTGGAGTGTTACTTATCAAAGTAGGCCTCAGCTTTACCAGAGAGGGTTTCTTACTGTACGCGCGTTCCGTGGATCAAGTCCGGTGTGGGTGGACGACCGCTGGAAGGTGGAACTCCTTCTCGACTGTCGGGAGCCCGTTGGGGGCTGCGCCGCCTCAGGGCGACCGGGTTGTCCTGGATACAGCAGTCAGAAGACCCATCTCGGCTGATGGTTAGCAGGGTGAGCTAACAGAGCTGTGGCTTCCTTTTCCATGTCGGAGAGAGAGGCGGACGTGTGGTGTCGGACCTCAGGGGAAAAGAGCAATCATCGGCTCAACGGGGTTTGGGGTACCCGTTCCGGGGAGCCGGCACCTTAGAAGATAGCTTAGATGTGTAGAGGTTGACAGCTAGCTGGTCTGTCTCCGTGTAGGGGTGACGGAGAACTCAGAACTTCTGGGCAAGGAAGGCAGTTAAAGGAGACGTGTGACTACGTAGCCCTATGAGGAAGGAGATTACTAAGTCACGTGACTCGGGTCTTTAAAACGACAGTTGACTTGAATAAGTAAATATGTGGAACACATTGATTTAACCTTTTAGCAAAGTAAAATATGAAATAATACTGAAGCTGGATCAAACATTCATAATACTGTGGGAGAAAAATCATATTAAGACATTTCTGAGCAGTAGATTAAAGCGTCATTTTAGGAAGAGACACCGAGAGTCGTTAAGTTTATTATTATAACTAAAGAGTCCTGTGGAGTCTTCTGACACGACCGAACCCTTGGAAGAATGTTGGTTCAGGTTAAAACATAATAAAGAGTCATCATAATCCGAGTTATTGGGTATAAAGATGGATTATTGTTTGTGATGGTCACAGGGTCAGAGGTCAGAGGTTATAGCATATTTGATAACGCTACAACCAATAGAATCCAGTGATGGAGTCTCCAGGTCTGAAGGGAGGGCTGAGATCACGGACTGGAAGAATTATTGGATTCTTTCTGATCTGTAGATTGATAAAGTCCAGTTCAGCTCCTCTTTGTGAGACACTGAGGACAGTAGGACACTTAGTTGGACCACTTTGTAGCTCCTGTGTAATGACTTGTTATGGATGATGGAGTGAAGAGAGGTTGATCTGCGTGACGGGAAACCTGCTGGGAGCGAGTTCTCCATTAAGATGACATCACTGGTTGTTGGTGGAAGTCTCAGCCGTCTGCCTGGATTCTGATGATGTCACTGTAGCCTTCTTCCGGCTTCTGTTGAGAGCGGTCTCTGTTCCTTCTCTCCCTTGTGTGTTCCTCCTGCAGCTGTTTTGTCTTCTGAGCATTTTCCTCATTCCTTCTGGTTAAATATTTTTATTTTTCTTGATATGGCTTTGGTTTGCTGGCTTCCCAACAAAATGGATACAATTTTTTACACTCTCAAAACGGAGGAGGGGACTCCGCGGCTGACTGAGACAAGAGCTGTGGGGTTCGTAATGGATCAGATTGCGGGTCCTGCAAGTCTGTCTCTGGAGGTCTACAACTTTGGATTAATGATGATCGGGTGCACGCTCATTGGAATCTGCATGGACCTGGTTTATCAGAAAACAACGGAGCTAACAGGTGGGATTGACAGGATTCCTGTGCTTCAAAGGGGGCTGATGCGTGCTTTGAACACTGAAACACTCGGGAGGACTGAGTTGTCTCGTAGGACTGACTGCGAACGAACTCTGGCGCGGAGTGAATTACGATCGATGTGTCGAACTACACGGATCAGATGGGACTGGCCAGGATGTGGAATTTGGACGGGATGAAGCCAGTGAGACAGACATTTAAGGCGGCTGTAACAAACAGGACTGCCTGCTCCAAACACATTCTGTTATCTTATCTGGTGACCCTGAAAACAATCTCCTACTCAACAGAGTGAATGAAGCGACTGCTCAGCCCCCCCCCCTTCTCTACGCTCTCTCACCCTAACTCGCCTCCCCCTCTACTGGGAGTGAAGGTCGGTCAGCTGTGCCGTGTCCTTGCTGCTGGTGGAGATCCTGACCCCCCCCACCCTCCTTGATGTGTTTATCGGTTGTTGTGACTGTGTGTAAAATGCTACTCCCTCCCTCCATTTTGTTTACATTTTCTTCTGCTCCCATCTTTATTCTTTTTTGCCCAAATATTGTATTGAAGTTGTCCCAATATTTCTGCCCAAGACTTTAGTTCCTTACACAAGTCAATGTCCCACTATATCTCATAATTTACAATGCAGGTCCCCTGATGGTTCCCCAAATCTTGAAGTTTGCCCCAATATTTCTCTTTGCCCAAGCCCAAGTAAATGTCCCACTTTAACTCATAATTTACAATGTAGGTCCCCTGATGGTACCCCAAATCTTGCCCAAATATTGTATCTGGTACCCCCAAATCTCTGTTTTGTTTTTTATTTTCAATGTCTCCATATCGAAAGGAGCCAGTTGAGGTGGTTCGGGCATCTGGTAAGGATGCCTCCTGGACGCCTCCCTCGGGAGGTGTTCTGGGCATGTCCTGCCGGCAGGAGGCCCCCAGGTCGACCCAGGACACGCTGGAGGAAATACATCTTCAGTTTGGCCTGGGAACGCCTGGGCGTCCCAGCTGAGGAGCTGGTGGACTTGGCCGGGGAGAAGGTGGCCTGGGCTGCCCGACTTGGAATGCTGCCCCCACGACCCGGACCCGGATAAGCGGAAGAAGGCGAGGCGAGGGGATTTTCAATGTTTTCTCTGTTTTGTTTTTGTTTATATTGTAGAGCGCTTTGTGATGTATATCTGTGAAAGGCGCTATATAAATAAACTTTACTTACTTACTACTTACTTACTTACTGTATCAGGATTGATGACATCATAACTGTTCCTGCTGATGTAATCATGCAGGTGATTCGTAAAGGCTGGCTCACCATCAACAACATCAGCATCATGAAGGGTGGAGCCAAAGAGTACTGGTTTGTCCTGACTGCAGAGGCCCTGTCCTGGTACAAAGACGATGAGGTAACACACACACACACACACACACACACACACACACACATGAAACCATGGCCTTCAGACGGTGGCTCAGGAGACGGGGGTTCAGACCCCGACCCGGGCCAGGTCTCCCTGAACCCCCAGTGAACTCCATCTAGTGTAAAACTTTGTAATGATGTACATTTTAATAAGCTGTCAATCAGATATTAAAATAATCAAAAAATGATTAATATTTATAAAATGATGGATTTCCTTAGTGGGTCTGCCAGGGAATCACAGACCTTAATAAAGTGACACAAAGTTTTATTATTCTAAAAATCTAATTCATGATTAAACAAAGTAAAACAAGAGGATTATAAAAGGTCTGGTGAGCGTGTGAAGGTAGGAGGTTTTGTTCTTCGTGACTTAATTCTCTCTGAAGGAGCAATAAGTCCAGTCAAAGGTCACTGGAGCAGATTCATAGATCCAGCCTGCCTTGAAGAAAGCTCCAGTTCTTCCCCAGGACGTGGACTTGTGGTGGACCCTGGTGATCTGAGTCACTCTGGGCCGAGGGAGCCTCAGAGGGTAGAGTCAAGATTCTAGCTCTTCAAAAGGTTGATCATCAGGTCGACTAAGACCTGAATTTCTCTCTGAGGTCTCAGGATGAGGGCCGTCTCTTTGTCTCTGGCTCAGGGTTTTGGCATCAGCAGAGACAGGTTCAGGCTGGGATCTGCTCAAGAACGGAGGCTTTTCCAGAGATGTTACTTAAATAAGGAATACGTGTATCCAATAGGAAAATTAGAAGGTGTTACCACTTATCCAATGAAACGTCCTGGTCTGAAGCTCATTGTTAAAATGAAATATGTTAGATTCATCTGATGAGTTTAAGATTTAAAATAAGGCATTTCAAATCACCTAAATGATCAGACATTAAAGACCACATTCATCAATAAGTAAACAATCATTTCTAATCAAAGCCTGAAAAAGCAGATCATTTCAGTAGCACAGAGGGGGCGGGTGTTCTGGCTGCCGCCCAGATGGAAGAATGAGTGTAAACAAAGCATTTCTGTTAAGATTTCAGGATCTGACAGTGAATGGTTTGACCAGAATGATGACCGATGACATCATCGACTACAACATTCGCTGTGTCCAGTTTATTTCTGATACTGTAGAATCAGAGCATGTGCTCATTTTGACACAGGTTTTCTATTCGGTGTACTTTTCTGTGACTTTAGATTCATTCTGACTGTTTAGACCTGCAGGTCCAGATTGTGGTGTCCAACTTCTGAAATCTTCTGACACAAATCCCCACGTCTACCCTTCCAGCTCTCCGGTTCACACTATGACGTGTTGGCTTGGTGTGTTGTTGCGTGTTCCTGCAGGAGAAGGAGAAGAAGTACATGCTGCCTGTGGACAACCTGAAGCTGAAGGACATTGAGAAGAGCTTCATGTCCAGCAAACATATCTTTGCTCTGTTCAGCACCGAGCACAGGTTGGTCCTGAGGACTGTGGAGTGGTTGGAAGGTTGAAGGCGCTCCACCTGGTTGTTTACTCAGTCCTTTCTGTTCTGCAGGAACGTGTATAAAGACTATCGGCAGCTGGAGCTAGCCAGTGAGTCTCAGGAGGAGGTGGACAGCTGGAAGGCTTCTTTCCTACGGGCTGGAGTGTACCCTGAACGCAGCGTGGTATTCTCAGTGTTCTGTCTGTTTCTGATTGGTCCACGCTGAGACCACTCCCTTATTAACTCTGTCTCTGTTTGCATTTCTGTCCTGAAGGACAAAGAGAGGGTGAGTCAGGGAGGGGAACCGTAGTTTTGTTGTTCTGTTGGTTCTTTTGGGTTCACAGTGTGCATGTCCAGGTGGAGGTGGAGGAGTCCAACACTGATGGACATATCCACAGTCTGGACCCTCAGCTGGAGCGCCAGGTGGAGATCGTCAGGAACCTGGTGGACTCGTACCTGTCAATCATCCACCGCACTGTCAGAGACCTGATCCCCAAGACCGTCATGCACCTCATGGTCAACAATGTAGGTCCCCCCCCCCCCGCCGAGGTACATACAGCGCTGTCATGAACCATGTGACCATCTTTCTGCTCCTCAGACGAAGGAGTTCATCCACTCTGACCTGCTGGCCAACCTGTACTCCTGTGGAGACCAGAACACCTTGATGGAGGAGTCCCAGGAACAGGTGAGACCTGCTTGGAGCTAGACTCTGCTGCTCCACTGGTTGGTTGTGACCTGAACACGGTCTCTGTCTCTGTCCGGGGTCCAGGCCCAACACCGGGATGAGATGCTCCGGATGTACCATGCCCTGCGAGAGGGGCTGAACATCATCGGTGACATCAGCACCACCACTGTCACCACGGCAGCACCCCCACCTGTCGACGACTCCTGGCTGCAGGTGACGGGGATGCCGTCTGGACGCAGGTAGACTGGTTCTTGATCAGCTGACCTGGAGAAGGAGTCAATGTCTCTGAGACTCTGTCAGTGTCTTCAGGTCTCCGATGTCCAGTCCGACCCCCCAACGCCGAGCACCTCTTGGTCCTCCTCGACCTGGTGGCCGTGCTGCACCGTCTCGTCCTGCTGTGTCACCTGATCCAGGACCTCCGCCCTCTGTCCCATCACGCCCAAACAGAGCGCCCCCACCTGGGGTCCCCAGGTTGGTGCAGTGGGAGGTCTGGGGAGTCTGGTTTGAGTTTTCTGAAGATCTATCAGTTATTTATCTACAGTCGAGTCCTTTTAGACCAAGGTCTGGTCCAGGGGAAGGTTTGACTCCTCCAGGGCTGTCCTTTGTCTCCAGTCCTGTTCAGACCCTTTATGGACAGAAATCCTAGGAGTTAGGGACGGAGGGTTTATGTTCACGTTTTATCAGACACGTAACCAAGACGTTACCGTCGCAGCTAACAACAAAGTACAGAGGGACGAAGACTAGTCGGCTCTGCCAGAGGTCACAGGGTACGAAAAGAGTACCAGCATAGCGGGAAGAGTCCAGAGGAGTAGTGAAGGTAGGAGCTAGTCTAGAAGATGTTCTCTGAAAGGCTGGGTCTTCAGGAGGTTCTTGAAGACGGACAGGGACGCCCTGTTCTGGTAGCTTGGTAGGTCATTCCTCCATGGTGGATGCTGATGAAGAAGAAGAAGAGCTCAGGAGGAGCTCCTCCTTCGAGCTCCATCAGGTTCTGTCCTCCAGACCTGAGACCGATCCGTGTGTTGGTGAACCAGTCTAAGGCTCACGAAGACTGGGGTCTGCACACAGCAACCCTTATTCTGAAAGGGCTTTTCAAAATAAAACTTCCTGATGTTAGGGAGCAGCAGACTCAGCTGATCTGAAACAGGAAGTGATGTCATCATTGGTATGGTAGAACAACGACCAACGATCCACAAACCTGCTGGGACCTCCATCATCCCTCCATCCTCCTCATCATCCCTCCATCCTCCTCCATCATCCCTCCATCCTCCTCATCATCCCTCCATCATCCCTCCATCCTCCTCCATCATCCCTCCATCCTCCTCATCATCCCTCCATCATCCCTCCATCCTCCTCATCTTCCCTCCATCATCCCTCCATCCTGTCTCCCTCTCCTCCTGTCCTCCTGTCTCCCTCTCCTCCTGTCTCCCTCTCCACCTGTCTCCCTCTCCTCCTGTCTCCCTCTCCTCCTGTCTCCCTCTCCTCCTGTCTCCCTCTCCTCCTGTCTCCCTCTCCTCCTGTCCTCCTGTCTCCCTCTCCTCCTGTCTCCCTCTCCTCCTGTCTCCCTCTCCCCTGTCCTCCTCATCATCCCTCCATCCTCCTCCATCATCCCTCCATCCTCCTCATCATCCCTCCATCCTCCTCCATCATCCCTCCATCCTCCTCATCATCCCTCCATCCTCCTCCATCCTCCTCCATCCTCCTCTGTCATCCCTCCATCCTCCTCCATCATCCCTCCATCCTGTCTCCCTCTCCTCCTGTCCTCCTGTCTCCCTCTCCTCCTGTCTCCCTCTCCACCTGTCTCCCTCTCCTCCTGTCTCCCTCTCCTCCTGTCTCCCTCTCCACCTGTCTCCCTCTCCTCCTGTCTCCCTCTCCTCCTGTCCCCCTCTCCCCCTGTCCCCCTCTCCCCCTGTCCCCCTCTCCCCCTGTCCTCCTGTCTCCCTCTCCTCCTGTCTCCCTCTCCTCCTGTCTCCCTCTCCTCCTGTCTCCCTCTCCTCCTGTCCTCCTGTCTCCCTCTCCTCCTGTCTCCCTCTCCACCTGTCTCCCTCTCCTCCTGTCTCCCTCTCCTCCTGTCCTCCTGTCTCCCTCTCCTCCTGTCTCCCTCTCCAACTGTCTCCCTCTCCACCTGTCTCCCTCTCCTCCTGTCTCCCTCTCCTCCTGTCTCCCTCTCCTCCTGTCCTCCTGTCTCCCTCTCCTCCTGTCTCCCTCTCCACCTGTCTCCCTGTCCTCGTTCTGTTTGTGTGATTGTGTTCTACCAGTGCCTTATAAGGTAAACAGGAAGCTATGAGGTAAAGTCATCTGAAGTCCCTCCCCCTCATGTTGACCATATTTGGTTATTCTTTCAGAATCTCTATCAGTGACCAATGAGGAGTTCACCAATGGTACGTCAGCTGTCCCTGTGTGATGTCACTGTCTCACACCCCCCTCTGTGTGTTTTTGTGTGCCTCATTGTCCAATCAGCTCTCCCTGTGTAACTCCGCCTACTCCTGCATCATCATCATCAGTCATGTGACTGAGCCCATCCACCTGTAACTGCTCAGTGTTGCTGTTCATTGTTGTAGTCTTATCTTCATTCACCACACCAACCCTTGATCACGCACCTCGCCTCACCTGTGACTCCGCCCTCATACATACCCAGGGACCAGTGACCAGGCAGGACTGTCAGCTGTCCTGGCTCTGGAGCACATCCACCATAGCACCATACCAGTAGCAGCTCACTGGACCTGGACTGTAGTCTTCTAAAGGTTCCTTCAGGTTTGATTTGTTCTGATAATTTAAAGATCCTCCAACCGATTCCAAAAGGTTCAGCTCCAAAATCCCACAGTTCCAGGCTGTGGCTACAGCGTAGCTCACTGCCATCAGCAGGTGGATGTGTGGGTGAGTGGTTGAGTTTAGTGTAAAGCACTTCTGGGACTGCTTAGACTCTAAGGACAGGCTATTATTTAAAAGTTGTCTCAACATGTCTGTAACTGATCTCTGTTTTCTCTCTATTGGTGTTCGTTTTGTCGTTTCTCCCCAGTCGTCCCAGTAAAGGTAGCCCCGCCCACGGAGAGAGCCCCCAGTCCTCTATTGAGGGTTAAAGTGAAGACTCTGTGTGTGTGTGTGTGTGTGTGTGTGTGTGTGTGTGTGTGTGTGTGTGTGTGTGTGTGTGTGTGTGTGTGTGTGTGTGTGTGTGTGTGTGTGTGTGTGTGTGTGTGTGTGTGTGTGTGTGTGTGTGTGTGTGTGTGTGTGCGTGTGTGTGTGTTTGTGTTCAACTGTGAATTCCATTAGTACTAATTATGAAAATCACTGCAATACTGAGAGTGTGTGCCTGCTGTCTGAGGGACAACAGGTGAGTGTACCTGTAGGCTCCGCCTCCCACAGAAACAGGTTGACTTTATTCTGAAAAGTTGTCGAAGTGAAGATGTCTCACTGGGCTGTGGATCATCAGAACCTGGAATTTTCCTGATCGGCTCAATGTTTACTTATTTATTCACCAACTACTGAGCTGGAGTTAAAAGTCCACATGTTGTTCTTAATTTGGTTCTAGTGGATCCATTTTGGGTCTAACTGGTTCTGGTTGGATCCAAATTTGTTCCACCTGGTCTCAACTTGAACTTTGAGCAGATAAACCTGCTGAATCCAGATGTTTGCTCTTGAGGATTCTCTCTGATTCAAACTGGTTATATCTGGTTCTAACTGTTTCTGTCTGGTTCTAACTGGTTATATCTGGTTTGAATTGTTTCTATCTGGTTACAACAGGTTATATCTGGTTCTAACTGGTTATATCTGGTTCTAACTGGCTATATCTGGTTCTAACTAGTTACAACTGGTTATGTCTGGTTCTAACTGGCTATATCTGGTTCTGGTTATATCTAATACTAACTGATTCTAACTGGTTATATCTTGTTCTAACTGGTTATATCTTGTTCTAACTGGCTATATCTGGTTCTAACTAGTTACAACTGGTTATATCTAATTCTAACTGATTCTAACTGGTTACAACTGGTTATATATGGTTCTAACTGTTTCTATCTGGTTCTAATTCTAACTAGTTACAACTGGTTATATCTGGTTCGAACTGTTTCTATCTGGTTCTAATTCTAACTAGTTACAACTGGTTATATCTGGTTCGAACTGTTTCTATTTGGTTACACCAAATTCTATCTGGTTCTAACTGGTTATATCTGGTTCTAACTGGTTACTTCTGGTTCTAACTAGTTACAACTGGTTCTAACTGGTTACAACTGGTTATATCTGGTTCTAACTGGCTATATCTGGTTCTAACTAGTTACAACTGGTTATATCTAATACTAACTGATTCTAACTGGTTATATCTGGTTCTAACTGGTTACTTCTGGTTCTAACTAGTTACAACTGGTTCTAACTGGTTACAACTGGATATATCTGGTTACACCAAATTCTATCTGGTTCTAACTGGTTATATCTGGTTACTTCTGGTTCTAACTAGTTACAACTGGTTCTAACTGGTTACAACTGGATATATCTGGTTCTTACTGGTTATATCAGATTCTCACAAGTTCTATCTGGTTCTAACTGGTTTAAAATCCACTGGACCCCATTTTATCTGCCTACTTGATCCAGGGAGAGGTCCTGATTTGCAGACACTGACACTGAATGGGCCACCAGCCTTTAACAAAACCACACTGAGACACAGCCAGAACCAGCTGATTCTAAACTTGAGGAAACATCTGACCAAGTTGGACTTCTGGAATCTCCTGATGGAGTTTCCTGTATACCAAAGGTGGATCCTTCTGAGGTCTGATGACATAAAACTCTGTGGTTCTGCTAGGTTTGGCCCACAGCTCTAATTTGTTTTCTGGTCTCTGTTGTCCACTGATGGAACATCAGTTCATTGGTATGTGTGCCATCTTGTACAAGAGCAGAGCATTGTGGGAGAATAGGGAATACTGAGGATGCAGTCTTTAAAGTTCCTCCCGGTGCTGAGAAGCATCTTCAGTTTATTTCATGACTGCAGGTATTTCACCTGTAGGTACCAGCCAATCAGAGTAACAAGCAGGAAACAATAACATGAAGAGACACAGATGTTTGATAGATGAAATGTGTTTATAAAACTCTGAACTTCCTGAATGTTTGTGATGAACTTGTGCTGTTTTGTGACCATAAGAAGCATCTCCTGACCATTGGTCCACCTGCTGATGTCCCCTTTAGTCCCCATTAATCCTGTTTGTCCTTTTTAGTCCCTGTTAGTCATTGTAATTTCCTGTCTGTTAGCCGCTTTTAGTCCTCATTAGTCTCCTTCACTCTCCTTTGGTCCTCTTTTGTCCCTGTTCGTCCTAATTATTCCCCTCTAGTCCCTGTTAGTCCCCTTCAGACTTTGTTGGTCCCCTTTAGTCCCTGTTGGTCCTTTTAAGTCCCTGTTGGTCCCCTCTAATCCCTGTTGGTCCCCTCTAATCCCTGTTGGTCCCCTTTAGTCCCTGTTGGTCCCCTTTAGTCCCTGTTGGTCCCTTTTAGTCCCTGTTGGTCCCTTTAGACCCTGTTGGTCCCCTTTAGTCCCTGTTGGTCCCCCTTAGTCCTAGTTGGTCCCGTTAGTCCCCATTGGTCTTTAGTCCCTGTTGGTCCCTTTAGTCCCCATTGGTCTTTAGTCCCTGTTGGTCCCTTTAGTCCCCATTGGTCTTTAGTCCCTGTTGGTCCCTTTAGTCCCTGTTGGTCCCTTTAGTCCCTGTTGGTCCCTGTAGACCCTGTTGGTCCCTTTAGTCCCTGTTGGTCCCTTTAGACTCTGTTGGTCCCCTTTAGTCCCTGTTGGTCCCCTTTAGTCCCTGTTGGTCCCCTTTAGTCCCTGTTGGTCCCCTTTAGTCCCTGTTGGTCCCTTTTGTCCCTGTTGGTCCCTTTAGTCCCCGTTGGTCCCTTTAGTCCCCGTTGGTCCCTGTTGGTCCCTTTGGTCCCCGTTGGTCCCTGTAGACCCCGTTGGTCCCTTTAGACCCCGTTGGTCCCTGTGGGCCCCTTTTGTCCCTGTTGGTCCCTTTAGTCCCTGTTGGTCCCTGTAGTCCCTGTTGGTCCCTTTAGTCCATGTTGGTCCCTTTAGTCCCTGTTGGTCCCTTTAGACCCTGTTGGTCCCTTTAGTCCCTGTTGGTCCCTTTAGTCCCCGTTGGTCCCTGTAGACCCTGTTGGTCCCTTTAGACCCTGTTGGTCCCTGTAGAGCCTGTTGGTCCCTGTAGACCCTGTTGGTCCCTGTAGACCCCGTTGGTCCCTGTGGACCCCGTTGGTCCCTGTAGACCCCGTTGGTCCCTTTAGACCCCGTTGGTCCCTGTTGGTCCCTGTGGACCCCGTTGGTCCCTGCAGACCCCGTTGGTCCCTTTAGACCCCGTTGGTCCCTGCAGACCCCGTTGGTCCCTGTGGACCCCGTTGGTCCCTGTAGACCCCGTTGGTCCCTGTAGACCCCGTTGGTCCCTGTAGACCCCGTTGGTTGCTGTAGACCCCGTTGGTCCCTTTAGTCCCTGTTGGTCCCTGTAGACCCCGTTTGTCCCTGTGGACCCCGTTGGTCCCTTTAGACCCCGTTGGTCCCTGCGGACCCCGTTGGGCCCTGTAGACCCCGTTGGTCCCTGTAGACCCCGTTGGTCCCTTTAGTCCTCGTTGGTCCCTGTAGACCCCGTTGGTCCCTGTGGACCCTGTTGGTCCCTTTAGACCCTGTTGGTCCCTGTAGAGCCTGTTGGTCCCTGTAGACCCCGTTGGTCCCTGTAGACCCCGTTGGTCCCTGTTGGTCCCTTTAGACCCTGTTGGTCCCTGTAGACCCTGTTGGTCCCTGTAGACCCTGTTGGTCCCCTTTAGTCCCTGTTGGTCCCCTTTAGTCCCTGTTGGTCCCTTTAGTCCCTGTTGGTCCCTGTAGTCCCTGTTGGTCCCTTTAGTCCCTGTTGGTCCCTTTAGACCCTGTTGGTCCCTTTAGTCCCTGTTGGTCCCTTTAGACCCTGTTGGTCCCTGTAGACCCTGTTGGTCCCTTTAGTCCCTGTTGGTCCCTGTAGTCCCTGTTGGTCCCTGTAGTCCCTGTTGGTCCCTGTGGACCCCGTTGGTCCCTGTAGACCCCGTTGGTCCCTTTAGACCCCGTTGGTCCCTGTTGGCCCCGTTGGTCCCTGTTGGTCCCTTTAGTCCCCGTTGGTCCCTTTAGACCCCGTTGGTCCCTTTAGTCCCCGTTGGTCCCTTTAGACCCTGTTGGTCCCTGCAGACCCCGTTGGGCCCTGTAGACCCCGTTGGTCCCTGTAGACCCCGTTGGTCCCTGTAGACCCCGTTGGTCCCTGTAGACCCCGTTTGTCCCTGTTGGTCCCTTTAGTCCCTGTTGGTCCCTTTAGTCCCTGTTGGTCCCTTTAGTCCCTGTTGGTCCCTTTAGTCCCCGTTGGTCCCTTTAGACCCTGTTGGTCCCTGTAGACCCTGTTGGTCCCTGTAGACCCTGTTGGTCCCTTTAGTCCCTGTTGGTCCCTGTAGTCCCTGTTGGTCCCTTTAGTCCCTGTTGGTCCCTTTAGACCCTGTTGGTCCCTTTAGTCCCTGTTGGTCCCTGTAGTCCCTGTTGGTCCCTTTAGTCCCCGTTGGTCCCTGTAGACCCTGTTGGTCCCTTTAGGCCCTGTTGGTCCCTGTAGAGCCTGTTGGTCCCTGTAGACCCCGTTGGTCCCTGTAGACCCCGTTGGTCCCTGTGGACCCCGTTGGTCCCTGTAGACTCCGTTGGTCCCTTTAGACCCCGTTGGTCCCTGTTGGTCCCTGTGGACCCCGTTGGTCCCTGTAGACCCCGTTGGTCCTTTTAGACCCCGTTGGTCCCTGCAGACCCCGTTGGTCCCTGTAGACCCCGTTGGTCCCTGTGGACCCCGTTGGTCCCTTTAGACCCCATTGGTCCCTGTAGACCCCATTGGTCCCTGTAGACCCCGTTTGTCCCTGTGGACCCCGTTGGTCCCTGTAGACCCCGTTGGTCCCTTTAGTCCCCGTTGGTCCCTGTAGACCCCGTTGGTCGCTGTGGACCCCGTTGGTCGCTGTGGACCCCGTTGGTCCCTGTGGACCCCATTGGTCCCTGTAGACCCCGTTGGTCCCTTTAGTCCCCGTTGGTCCCTGTAGACCCCGTTGGTCCCTGTGGACCCCGTTGGTCCCTGTGGACCCCGTTGGTCCCTTTAGACCCCGTTGGTCCCTGCGGACCCCGTTGGTCCCTGTGGACCCGTTGGTCCCTGTGGACCCCGTTGGTCCCTGTAGACCCCGTTGGTCCCTTTAGACCCCGTTGGTCCCTGTAGACCCCATTGGTCCCTGTGGTCCCTGTGGACCCTGTTGGTCCCTGTGGACCCCGTTGGTCCCTGTAGACCCCATTGGTCCCTGTGGACCCTGTGGTCCCTGTGGACCCTGTTGGTCCCTGTGGACCCCGTTGGTCCCTGTGGACCCCGTTAAGGTGTGGTTTACTGATGAATTTTGGTCACTCTGAGCTTTTCCTGCAGGCTGAACATGTAAACAGTCTTCTTCATGGACCTCCAGTATTAGCTTTTGATAGACAATAGAGGTTGGAAGGATTTGAAAAACCTCGCAGACCTACGTCACAGTGTGAGTTTATATTCCTGGTCTGGCCAGGTCTGGATAATATTCACTCTAGATAAGCTAGAGCCCAGGGACCTGGTGTGGTCTGGGAGCCCCACTGGCCACTAACAACTATAGAATCTTATTTATATTTACCTGCAAGAATATTCCTAAAGTGAATTGGCCCACAAAGTCTAAAGCAAAGCAGATTTTCTGCTATCTTCAGAATCAGATTCAACTTTATTGGCCATGAATGTGACGTCTCACCCGGGTTACCCGGGTAGCCTTCCAGCTGATGGAATGTGCAGCATAGTGTGAAATAGTATGATGAGGAGGGAGAGAGAGAAAGGTCTCCCCTCCATGGGAAGAAGAGCTGGTAGTAGTAGTCTCACACTGGGGGGGGGGAGAGAAGAAGAACACAGCAGGGAGGTTGGGGGGGCGTCCTCCTGCTATTGGGTCTTCACGCAGACGCTGAGTGACCTCTACAGCCCGGCCGAGGGGGGGGGGGAGGGTGGAAGTCATGGGGCCGAGCAGCTCATCTTCCTTTGCTGCTGGTTGGGGATTCAAGGGCATACAGACAAGATAGTGTTTTGACTTCAAGCAGCGTTCCAGATTTCTTCACCGTCTGTCCGTTCCCTGGCTCTTTCCGAATCATAGCTCTTAATTCCCTTAGACTCGGACCACTCTCTCGAGGGTGGTCCTCACCCCTCTTATGAGTTCTGCGCTGGAGACCTGCCCCTGAGTGAGTTCATTCAGCCCCAGGGTGATTGAGTTCATGATCCTTGCCTGATTTTCAAGGAGAGCAGACAGCTAGCTAGCCAGTTAGCTTCTGCTAGCTCTGCTATTTAATTCATTTGTTGTCGATGGAGCAGAAATCCGACCACCAGAAATCCAAAAACATAAAGATCCTCCGCATCCTCAAGAGGAAGTAGAGCGAGGCACACCGTGTTCCATTTCTTCCATGGATTCATCAGGTAGCTCGCTGCATATGTGCCCACTGGACATGCTGGAGTTCCCATCTCCGTTTTAGGGTGAAGTAGATTGTGTTGATGGCGTTGAGAGACCAGGTCACTAGGTCCATGTTGAGAGTATTGTTTGATCCAAGTGGAGGAAGAATGTGGGAGTCACTCAGATATTTATCAGACAAAAAGCCGACACAAGGAGAAAAGTGCCACCGTCCTGTTCAGAGCCGGAAGTAGAGAGGCTGGCCTCATGTTACGTGACACGTAATGTTCATGTCTAGAAACAGAACAAAATCCCAACTTAACCATGACATAAAGGTTTAAGACACCGCCCCTCATGTGGGAGACCAGGGTTTGAGTCCCAGTTCCTGTAGGAGATCAGTAGGATAAGGTTGGGTAAATTTGTAACATATTCCTGCTGATATCAGCAGTTATTCTGAGGTTTTTGTTAGCCACACTTGCTAATGCTAACATAGCGACTCCCACGTCCTACGGTCTGCTTTGGCCCGGTTCAGGTGTCACAGCAGAACGTTTTAGGAGAACATGTCAGTTCACATGTAGGTGTTACATTCTGAAACACTCACTGACAAACTGACAAAGTGGTGCCTCTAAAATGTCTCCTTCGTCCTCGGATTCAGGATCAAATACCTAGAGCCAATCAGAAGCCAGGGTTGTGCATATCATTAATAATAATGAGGGAACCTGCTGTTTCAGGCAGACCTCTGAGTCAGCAAACTTCTGCATCAGAGAATAGAAGCATCACAGCTTTTTGCTTTATAAAATGGCTCCTAAGGCTCTGATTTACACTAGAGAACACTGCAGAAGTATAAAAACCCAGTAAACCACACCTCTAAACCAGGGACTCAGCAAACGTCTGCGCTGCATCGTCGGTGAGTCTTCTGGTATCAAAGGACATGTTCTTGAAGTGGTTGAACGCTGGTGGTAAAATCATGCGATAGTCACATTTCACAGGAACTGAGAACATGAAATATGAAGTGCATACTTAATCAAAAGTCTGTACTCCACAATGTCGCGACTCTTCAGTGCTGCACCGCAGACCTGTCCTTCTGGGGTGGGCTGGGGCAGTCCACGTGAGACCACTGTCACTGACTACGATGGTTTCTATTTAAAATTACAGCTCAGGTGACACGCAGTGCTGACGGTTCCTGTGGGTCCCAGCCTTTAGTCCCTGTTGGTCCATGTTAGTTCCCATTGGTCCCCATTAGTCCCTGTTGGTCCATGTTAGTTCCCATTAGTCCCCATTAGTCCCTGTTTGTCTCATTGGTCCCCATTAGTCTCATTGGTCCCCATTAGTCCCTGTTGGTCCATGTTAGTTCCCATTGGTCCCCTTTAGTCCCTGTTTGTCTCATTGGTCCCTATTAGTCCCTGTTGGTCCATTTTAGTTCCCATTGGTCCCCTTTAGTCCCTGTTTGTCTCATTGGTCCCCATTAGTCGCCCTTGGTCCCCACTCATCCAGTTTGTCCTTGTTAGTCCCCTTTAGTCCCTGTTGGTGCTCTTTGGTCCCCGTTAGTCTCGTAGGTCCCAGCATGCTCGTGAACAGTGTTTGAGGTGTCGCACGCTGCTCTCTGATTGGTGTTTCTATATTCTTGCTGTCATAGTAACCATAGATATGGTGTGTGTGTTACTCTGAAGTCTACAGCAGCCTGATCTCAGGTGTGTGTTGGTAATGTGTGTGTAAACCTGTGTCATGAATAAAGTATCAATCACCATGATGGCTGCTGACTTCCTGTTTATACCAAGTGGGAGGTGCCTTCAAAACCTCCAGAGGGAGGCGACCAGGAGGCATCCCGACCTGAAAGCTCTCCTCGTCTCTAAGGCTGAGCCCAGACACCATAGAGATCCTGGACTTTATTCGGTCCTGATCCACATCTCATGACCAGGTGAGTGTCACGGCCTGGCTCATGTGGCTGTAGCACAAAGGAGAGACACACCATGTAAGAGTTTATCAAGAATAGAACTGACTGAACCGAACCTACAACCAACCGTGGTTGACGAAGCAAGACGCAAAGCCAACACAAACTGAACACCTGAGGATTTATAGGCAGAGGATTCTCAGGTCCACAGGTGGTCCCTTCAGCTGCAGCAGGTAACTGATCTGATCAGACCGACAGGGTCGTAGCATGAGGGACAGGGACAGACTAGATCGACGCCCTCATCGTCTCCCGCTTCATCCTTCTGTCACTAGAGAACCAGACACCACGGTCCTGGAACTCCTCCAGTTGAAGCCAGAGCTCAGAGAGCATCCTGAGAACCTACTAACAGCTCCAACCCAAGTCCTCAGGTCCCCAGACCAGAATCTACTAACAGCTCCAACCCAAGTCCTCAGGTCCACAGACCAGAATCTACTAACAGCTCCAACCTGAGTCCTCAGGTCCACAGACCAGAATCTACTAACAGTTCCAACCTGAGTCCTCAGGTCCACAGACCAGAATCTACTAACAGCTCCAACCTGAGTCCTCAGGTCCACAGACCAGAATCTACTAACAGTTCCAACCCGAGTCCTCAGGTCCACAGACCAGAATCTACTAACAGTTCCAACCTGAGTCCTCAGGTCCACAGACCAGAATCTACTAACAGTTCCAACCTGAGTCCTCAGGTCCACAGACCAGAATCTACTAACAGCTCCAACCCGAGTCCTCAGGTCCACAGACCAGAATCTACTAACAGCTCCAACCCGAGTCCTCAGGTCCACAGACCAGAATCTACTAACAGCTCCAACCCGAGTCCTCAGGTCCACAGACCAGAATCTACTAACAGCTCCAACCTGAGTCCTCAGGTCCACAGACCAGAATCTACTAACAGGTCCAACCTGAGTCCTCAGGTCCACAGACCAGAATCTACTAACAGCTCCAACCCGAGTCCTCAGGTCCACAGACCAGAATCTCCTAACAGCTCCAACCCGAGTCCTCAGGTCCACAGACCAGAATCTACTAACAGTTCTAACCTGAGTCCTCAGGTCCACAGACCAGAATCTACTAACAGCTCCAGGACCAGATTTAAAAGTCCAGGTGATCTCTCTTTAGGAATCAGGTAAACCTGCACAATGAAATGCTTACTTTGCTAAACAGACAAGACACAAACAGACACACAGACGAACAAAAGTGTCGCCTAGGGGGGGCGCCATTCATGAGTATAAAGTAGATAACAGGAGGTGTGGAGGCGGGGATGATGGAGAAACCAGCATGGTCCGTATCTCCATGGTCAGTGGAGCGCAGAGACACAGAGCAGGAAAAAAACAAGTCAAGCACAGACAGAACATAAAGCTTTAACATAATCAGACACAATAATAACAGGTTGGATTTATAGAGGACACCCAAAGCTCTTCACAGAGGCTCCAGCACTCTGGTGGAGGTGAACTACGACTGACTGACCTGGGGCCGTCTGACAGAAGAGAGGCTACCATTCTGACCACCACCAACAGTCACACAGTCAGGTGGTGAAGTGTCTCCAAGGACACAACGACAATCTAACCCAGGAGGTGGGGATTGAACCGGCGACCCTCTGGTTACCAGACCGGCCACTCTACCTACTGAGCTACATGCTGCCATAATGTGAGTGGGTGGGTGCAGGAGCTTCCAGGCCACAGTGCGAGGCTCTGTGATACGCAGAGCCATTGTCCTCTGTGACCTGGGGGGGGGGGTCCGAGGAGCACCTTGAGGAGACTTTGAGAAGCATATCAATAGATGTGTCTGAGATCAGAGAGGCCAGGGCCTTTCTCCCAGCTCAGTGGCAACATGTTCCTCGTTTGATGTTTTGAAATGAGCTCTGAGCCAATCCAGGAGGCCACAGCCTCCCGAGGACAGAGAGGGAGGGCGGAGCAGCGACCTGTGTCCATTCTGGGGGAGTCTGAGACATCTTCAGCTCCAGGCGGAACTTGGGGAGCCAGATTCAGATAACAGAGTGTTTTGGGACCAGGCAGAGTGTTACGATCTCCTATCCTCTGCACCCGATCCTTCCTCCTGTCAGCTCCTGGCCCCGCCCCCTGGCCCCGCCCCCTGGCTCCAGAGCAACGCGCCGGGCTCGCTCAGCTGCAGGACATTCTGAAATCATCTCGGCGTGGTTAAAAGCAGGGAGCGGTCAGCCGTTCAGGGGGAACTGAGCAGACAGGTTCTGGCGTGTGGTTCTCCCCCCCTGGTTGCTGACCCATAGTGATTCTAGTATTTCGATCTCCATCGCGTCGTAGTCCAGTAGTTTTGTTTAGTTCATTAGAATCGTAGTGACCTGCCGTTTTTCTGTGTAGTGTTTATTTGCCACAGACTCCTTTAGTTACTCCCTTAGTTACCTTTTGGTATTGATAGCGTTTTTCGCCTCCCTTAGTTAGTTATAGACTCCTTTAGTACTTTTGTTTCTTTGTTAGTTACCGTTCGGAACTTATAGCGTTTATCGCCTCCCTTAGTTCTTTCTAGACTCCCTTAGTTATTGTATCCCTTTGAACTTTTAGCGAACCTCTTAGAGAGTGTTCGTAGTTAGGCCGTTTGTTTTATTAGTTTAGTTAGGGTTTTTTTTCCCCTTTTGGGTGATTTTCCGTTAAGGAGCGATTTTTAGTTCGTCTCCCTTTGCAGCGCCTCCTTCGGCCTGATCGATAATAAAATGACTTAATAATCTGTACTTTGTGTTTTGGCCTTTTGTGTTAGTCCTCTTTATATTGCATCTCCTAGACCCTTTCAGGGGACGTAACACAGAGACAATGTCCTCAGCCTTTCTCTCCATAGTTGGTCATCACTGCCCAAACAGCGGCGGTGTCCGGGTCCAGGTCCAGGATCTTCTGAGGACGTGGACTTCCTGGTCTACCTAGGTTGGGTCCTCGCTCGACCACTAAGACCGGAAATAAACGGCTCTGAATTCAGACGGTCTAGCCTCATACTTAGCCCCGCCCCTCAGTCCAGTCGCTTAGCAACCGTGACAGCGCTGACAGTAGGGATGGGGTGATACACTTCAACTCACGTTACGATGCACCTCGATATGTCAGAGTCACGAAACGATATCAAGGAAAAATGACTGTATAATACCAACTTGTTTATTTTAGTTTCAGTGTCACACAGGGAAACACGAGGCCTAACGGGCCAATCACAAACCAGAACCCTCCCTTAGTGCTGCTCTAACCCTGGGTTACTTTATCTCAGGTTAAGTTATCTCAGGTTAACTCTAAACCTCCTACTCTCAACCCAAGGTTTAAACTGAAGGAGGCTCTTTAATGGGAGACAAGGAGTCTTCAGAATAACTGGAACATTCAGCTGTTTTCAGTTCAACCTGAGCATGATCCTGTCAGGAGGACAGAGAGTCTACTCCAACACGATCCTGTCAGGAGGACAGAGTCTACTCCAACATGCTCCTGTCAGGAGGACAGAGTCTACTCCAACATGCTCCTGTCAGGAGGACAGAGTCTACTCCAACATGCTCCTGTCAGGAGGACAGAGTCTACTCCAACATGATCCTGTCAGGAGGACAGAGTCTACTCCAACATGATCCTGTCAGGAGGGAACTCCAACATGATCCTGTCAGGAGGACAGAGTCTACTCCAACACGATCCTGTCAGGAGGACAGAGTCTACTCCAACATGATCCTGTCAGGAGGACAGAGTCTACTCCAACATGATCCTGTCAGGAGGACAGAGAGTCTACTCCAACACGATCCTGTCAGGAGGACAGAGTCTACTCCAACATGCTCCTGTCAGGAGGACAGAGTCTACTCCAACATGCTCCTGTCAGGAGGACAGAGTCTACTCCAACATGATCCTGTCAGGAGGACAGAGTCTACTCCAACATGATCCTGTCAGGAGGACAGAGTCTACTCCAACATGATCCTGTCAGGAGGACAGAGTGTCTTCTCGAACACGTCTGTGTTAGGGGGAC
>SSNR01000494.1:74894-88051 GCA_006937965.1 Callopanchax toddi | reverse complement strand
GAGTCTGTGTGAGGTAAATGTAAACCTCACCGTGGGGGAGGAGTCTGTGTGAGGTAAATGTAAACCTCACCGTGGGGGAGGAGTCTGTGTGAGGTAAATGTAAACCTCACCGTGGGGGAGGAGTCTGTGTGAGGTAAATGTAAACCTCACCGTGGGGGAGGAGTCTGTGTGAGGTAAATGTAAACCTCACCGTGGGGGAGGAGTCTGTGTGAGGTAAATGTAAACCTCACCGTGGGGGAGGAGTCTGTGTGAGGTAAATGTAAACCTCACCGTGGGGGAGGAGTCTGTGTGAGGTAAATGTAAACCTCACCGTGGGGGAGGAGTCTGTGTGAGGTAAATGTAAACCTCACCGTGGGGGAGGAGTCTCAGTGTGAGGTAAATGTAAACCTCACCGTGGGGGAGGAGTCTGTGTGAGGTAAATGTAAACCTCACCGTGGGGGAGGAGTCTGTGTGAGGTAAATGTAAACCTCACCGTGGGGGAGGAGTCTGTGTGAGGTAAATGTAAACCTCACCGTGGGTGGCACGGCTGTGGCACGAGTTGAACCTGAAACGAGACCCAGACAGCAAATGTAACAAAAAAGTAGTTTTATTGAAGCGGGGGAAGGGGAGGTGGAATAAGCAGGTTCTGGACAGTTCAGAGTCCGTCCAGAGGGCAAACGAGGAGGAGCGGGATCCGTCAGGATAGCAGTCCGACTGGAGGGAGAGAACGGGACAAGGAGGGGAGTAATATAAAGGAGTGGGTCTCACCACAGGAGGTAAGGGCCCAAAGGAGCAGGGTAGTCAGAGACGGTCCGGTTCAGAGACGAGGCAGGCAGAATCCAGAGAGAGCAGGCAGAGAGGGTAATCCAATAGCAGAAGGAGGGTCAGGTCCAGTAAATCCAAAACGAGGTCCGGCAGGGGGCAGGCTGTGGTCAGGAGACAGAAAACTACGATCAGGAACAAGAGCTATGGTCAGACAAGGAAGGCTTGAAGGCTGAGTGGCAAACAACATCAGATGGTCTCGCACTGAGTTGCTGCAGATCTGGGGTTAATATAGGCAGAGGGACAGGTGAAAACAATGACTGATTAGCAGGTGAGGGAGGGGCAGAGAGCAGGAGCAGGATCCATGACAGTGGGGGAGGAGTCTCTGTGCCCTGATGATCCTAGGAGCCATGTTGTCCATGGCACTTCGCCCCTGGTAGGGTCTTCTTTGGCATGATGTCATAGGTGAAGGGTGAGAGACCAAGAGTAGTTCAGAAGACCTTTCATGTAGAAAACTTGAGCCTATCAGAGTACCCAACCAGGAGGGCTACCAGGGTCCTGCCCTGGAGCCGGGCCTGGAGTTGGGGCCTGTTAGTGAGCGAGCACCTAGTGGCTGGGGATTCTGCTCATGGGCCTGGCCAAGCCCAGCCCGGAGGATTACATGGGTTCATCCACCTGTGGACCCATTACCTACAGGAGGAGCAGGTAATGGTGGTTCAGGTAGTGGACCGAGGCAGGGACTTTGGCGGTGCAGTCCCTGGACACATAAACTGTCTATTGGAACTTGAAACATCAACTCCCTGGTGAGGAAGGAGCTGCAGGTTGAGCGGTACCGGCTAGATACGAACAATTGGACTCACCTTGACACATAGCGTTGACTCTGGAACCCAAGTCCTTGAGAGGGGTTGGACTGTCTTCTTTGCTGGAGTTGCTCCAGGTGAGGGGGGGGGGGGTCTTTCTGTTAGCTCCAAAACTCTCAGCGTGTATGATGATGGGGTTCACTCTAGGGGAGGAAAAGGTAGCTTCACTGCACCTTCGATTCAGGGAACTGGTCCTGACTGTTGTTTGTGCGTATGCACCAAAGAGCAGTTCAGAGTACCCACCCTGTTTGGAGTCCCTGGGGGACTAGTCGGTGCTCCTGTTACAGGCCTTCGAAGGGTCTGTATTTTTGCAGGAAAAACAAGAAAAATACGTGCGCTGTTGTCTGTCGGCAGGCAGGTTCTGGTCTGAGCTCCAAGCAGACAACCACACCTAGGACTCACCTTGGGAGGAACTCCCCCTGCTGGTGACTTATAAGAACTACAGTTACCCCAAAACTGGAAACAAAACGTGTTTGTGTGATGGGAGATGGGACCTTCTTTCTTAAATGAAATGAATATAACTTTAAACCTTCAATGTGATAAGATGTTTAGGACAACCGAGACTCCATAGTCCTGCTGGGGGACATCAGTGCTCACATAGACCATGACGGCATGACCTGGAAGGGTCCCAGTCTGAACCCAAGTGGTGTTTTGTTTCTGAGCTTCTGTTCAAGTCGCAGTTTGAACTGAGAAGCTCCAATCAGTCATTTGTGATTTCAGACATAGAAGAGCTGTGATGGCTGCACAGTGCTCTGAGTCCAGAGCAGGATCACATGATCCACCGTGTCAAACAGTCACCAGACCTCCACCTGGTCAGCCTAATCTAGAACCATAAAATCCAGCAAACAGGAGGAGGACAAGTCTGTTTAGTTTGCTAATGATCATTGACCAGACCCATAAGGAGAGGGACAGCATGGTGGTGCAGCTGTTAGCACTGTTGCCTCGCAGCAAGAAGGTCACAGGTTTGAATCCCAGCTGTGGCCTTTCTGCGTGGAGTTATGTTCTCCCCATGCATGTGTGGGTTTCCTCCTGGTACCCCGTTTTCCCTAGACCACAACATGCCTGATAGATTCATTGTTGCTCCGGATTAAAGACAAAATCCATAAAAGTCAGGGCCAGCTGACGGTGCAGTGCCTCTCATCTGACGGCGAGTCCCGTCGCCTGGTGGGTGGAGGTAGCCAGGTCAGGTGAAGTGGCTGCTGGTGCGCTCACAGGTGGAGGTGTCAGAGTTGACTGAACAGTAGGTGTCACTAGAAGACTGGCTGGCATCCATGAATCTGTGACATAGGACAAAGCGCCAGAGGACACGGAAACATTCCCCGCTGCTGAACAGGCATGAGTTGTCTTGTCAGCACCAGAGACCAACACTGGGTCTAACCAGCAGGCCTTTGGTTTTCTCCGTATTATGAAGCACTGATTCAGAGGAAGAGAACATTGGTAGAGGTGTAGGTTTATCTGTGTGAATACAGTAAGGTTTGGTCATCAGACACCAGCAGAGTGGAGACATCCCAGCAGCATACACAGAGAAAAAAGCAAAAACAGGAAACGTGCTAATGGAATCGTCCTCTGCAGCTTGGTGAGCGACCTGCAGGAGGCAGAGCTCGGCCAGATGAGCAGTGAGGAGGAGGAGGAGGAAGTGGATGTGTTGCTGATGACTGATCACCAGGAGCTCCTCCATCGGTGCACCATGAAATCTGAGGTATGGCTCTGTCCTCTCACCTGTCTACCTCTTTATTCTAACCTAAGCTCTGAGTCTAACCACCGCCTTTTCAGGAGGAGGAGGGACCAGAGGTGAAGGCTGCCTCTCCAGAAGTCCTATTGGTCCACGCCACGGCGTCCAGCAGCAGCGGTTCGTCAAACATTTTCTGATAATCACCTGAAATCAGTGATGCCGGTAACGTGCTACTTAGTAACATGTTACTTTAATATGACCTCTTTTTCTGACGCGTTACCTTTTCCAGACAGTAATCTGATTACAGTTGCTTTTCAAGCCACTGTGAGTTACTTTGTGTTACTATTTTTGTCATTTTCCTGAGTAAAGATTTATTTGTTTACTTTTTGCGTCTCAGTGAGCAGACATAGAAATATAGCTTTGTTATTTTTAAAATCAAGTAATCAGTAATTAAGATACTTTTAAAAAAGTAATCAGTAATCAGATTACTTTTTCTAGGTAACTGGCAACTCAGCCTGACTGCTACTTCACATCGGATGCGGTTTTGTTGCGGAACGTCTCCGGTACTTTGCCTCTCCGGGAGCGCCAAATCTCTGCGGTTCACACGATAACAAGTACGTGTATAAACCATCTGCTGAACAAAAGCTACTCTCCTCTTCTCGTTCTTTTGTTGAGGATTATTTTTTCACTTGGCTTGTTCTACAACGGGTACACTACGCTCACTTTGTTTTTATATAGTTTAATGTTTTGCTTAATTAAGTCTTGTGTTGTTTCTTTGTCTTTTAAACATCCAAATCGTGTTAACGTTAGCAATGTAGCTAAAGGTTGTATTTTGAAAAATACCAGATGCACCTCACCTGCTAGCATCTCACTTCCTGTCTGGCCCACGTAATGTCTTTAACTTAATGAAGATCCACATGCGGCATCTGGAAAAAATAGACTTGTTGCGGAAAGTTAACTTTGCTCCACAACCACACCAGAGCCGGTGTGAGGCTGTGATTGGAATAATTGGTTTTTAATCCTTGTGGAGTCCGCACCGCACCGTACCACAACCGCACCGCAACCACACCGCACTGTACCGCAACCGCACCATACCGTACCGCACTGTACCACAACCACACTGCACCGCACCGCACCGTACCGCACTGTACCGCAACCGCAACGCACTGTACCGCAACCGCACCGTACCGTACCGCACTGTACCACAACCGCACTGCACCGTTCCGCACTGTACCACAACCGCAACCGCACTGTACTACAACCACACTGCACCGCACCGCACTCTACCGCACTGTACCGCTACCGCACTGTACCACAACCGCACCGCAACCACACCGCACCGCAACCGCACCACACCGTACCACACTGTACCACAACCGCACCGCAACCGCACCGTACTACACTGTACCACAACCGCACCGTACCGCACTGTACCACAACCGCACCGTACCGCAGTGTACCACAACCGCACTGTACCGCACTGTACCACAACCGCACCGTACCGCACTGTACCGCAACCGCACCGTACCGCACTGTACCACAACCGCACTGCACCGTTCCGCACTGTACCACAACCGCAACCGCACTGTACTACAACTGCACCGCACTCTACCGCACAGTACCGCTACCGCACTGTACCACAACCGCACTGCAACCACACCGCACCGCAACCGCACCACACCGTACCGCACTCTACCGCACTGTACCGCAACCGCACCGTACCTCACTGTACCGCAACCGCACCGCAACCGCACCGTACCACACTGTACCACAACCGCACCGTACCGCACTGTACCGCACTGTACCACAACCGCACCGTACTGTACCACACTGTACCGCAACCGCACTCTACCGCACCGTACCACAACCGCACCGTACCGCAACCGCACCGTACCGCACTGTACCGCAACCGCACCGTACCGCACTGTACCACACTGTACCGCAACCGCACTCTACCGCACTGTACCACAACCGCACTGTACCGCAACCGCACCGTACCGCACTGTACCACAACCGCACCGTACCGCACTGTACCGCACCGTACCACAACCGCACCGTACCGCACTGTACTGCAACCGCAACGTACCGCACTGTACCGCAACCGCACCGTACCGCACTGTACTGCAACCGCAACGTACCGCACTGTACCGCACTGTACCACAACCGCACCGCACTGTACCACACTGTACCGCAACCGCACTCTACCGCACTGTACCACAACCGCACTGTACCACAACCGCACCGTACCGCACTGTACCACAACCGCACCGTACCGCAGTGTACCACAACCGCACTGTACCGCACTGTACCACAACCGCACCGTACCGCACTGTACCGCAACCACACCGCACCGCACTGTACCACACTGTACCGCAACCGCACTCTACCGCACTGTACCACAACCGCACTGTACCGCAACCGCACCGTACCGCACTGTACCACAACCGCACCGTACCGCACTGTACCGCACTGTACCACAACCGCACCGTACTGTACCACACTGTACCGCAACCGCACTCTACCGCACTGTACCACAACCGCACTGTACCGCAACCGCACCGTACCGCACTGTACCACAACCGCACCGTACCGCACTGTACCACAACCGCACCGTACCGCAACCGCACCGTACCGCAACCGCACCGTACCGCAACCGCACCGTACCGCACTGTACCGCAACCGCACCATACCGCACTGTACCGCAACCGCACCGCAACCGCACCGTACCACACTGTACCACAACCGCACCGTACCGCACTGTACCACAACCACACTGCACCGCACCGCACCGTACCGCACTGTACCGCAACCGCAACGCACTGTACCACAACCGCACCGCAACCACACCGCACCGCAACCGCACCACACCGTACCACACTGTACCACAACCGCACCGCAACCGCACCGTACTACACTGTACCACAACCGCACCGTACCGCACTGTACCACAACCGCACCGTACCGCACTGTACCGCAACCGCACCGTACCGCACTGTACCACAACCGCACCGTACCGCACTGTACTGCAACCGCACCGTACCGCACTGTACCACACTGTACCACAACCGCACCGTACCGCAACCGCACCGTACCGCACTGTACCACAACCGCACCGTACCGCACTGTACCGCACTGTACCACAACCGCACCCTACCGCACTGTACTGCAACCGCACGTACCGCACTGTACTGCAACCGCACCGTACCGCACTGTACCACAACCGCACCGTACCGCACTGTACTGCAACCGCACCGTACCGCACTGTACCACAACCGCACCGCAACCACACCGCACCGCAACCGCACCACACCGTACCACACTGTACCACAACCGCACCGCAACCGCACCGTACTACACTGTACTGCAACCGCAACGTACCGCACTGTACCGCAACCGCACCGTACCGCACTGTACCACAACNTTTATCAAGAGGCCTTTAAGCTTTACCAGAGTCGTGGTCACTTAACTGCGTTCCTGGATCGTCACTGTTGAGGTCGGATGAGACGGTGGAGGTGAGGTTTCCCCCTCGGTCCGGATCAGACGGCTGCGGGGGTCGAGGACCGCCGGAGGCCACAGGTGTCGTCCGTGGATACGAAGTTAGATAACTCATCTCTGGCAGGGAGCGTCTAGGGCTGGCATTCCCATCACAGAGCGTCAGACTGAAGGTGTCTGACCTCAGAGGGAAGCTGGTTCCATCGGCTCAGACGGGCTGAGGTACCGTCTCAGGGTTGAGCCGGCAACTAGCGTCAGCTGTGTAGGAGTTGACAGCTGAGAGGAGGTCTGGTCAGCGTCAGACCAGAACAGCTCTCCTCTTCTCTAGTTCTCTCGTTGTAGGTTGAACGAGAACTGTTTAGCTTCCAGACAGGAAGCCGGACAGAGGGAACTTTGGACGCGTGGCCCAATGGGAAGTAGTTACCAAGTCACGTGGTTCTCGTCATTAAGGAACCCAGGAAGTTAGATGGATTATTAATATGCTTTAACCTTTTTAGCAAAAGTAGAAACATGAAATAATACTGATGCAACTTCAACATTCATGAATACTGGAAGAAAATGAATTAATCACATTAAGACATTTCTGGACAGTGGATTAAAGGTGGTGTCTTTTTAGAATGAGACATCAAAGAGTCCTTAAGTTTAATTATTAATTAAAGGAAATCTTCTCAGTCTTCCGACACGACCGGTCCTGGAAGGAATGTTGATTCAGGTTACAACGTAATAAAAGAGTCATTTTAATCCAAGTTATTGGGACAAAAGATGAGTTATTGTTGTGATGAATCAGATGTCAGAATTCAGAGATAGTAACGCCTTTGCCGGCATTACATTGTTGATGCAAAAATGTTTGCCAGGTTCAAAACATGAGTCAGAGAGACTGTACTTTTATAAAAATAATTATAGGTAATTTATTTACATATTTAATTAAGCCTTACATCGTTCTCACAGGCGCAGCACAGAGTGAGATCATTTTTCATAGAGAGCCCCCGAAGCAGAGCGTCCGGCCTTTTTTATAACCCTGATACACTTACACACACACACACACACACACAGGCAAAACAGGATGAGTTTCGTAACTCTGCCTTAAATGGTCAGCCTTCCTCACTTTCCTGGAATCATGACTTTGCACTTTTCAGATGGGACATCTGGTTTTTCCTGAAGCCTTGTTTACAGAGTTCAACTCTGGGTGAAAGACCTCACTAAACCTCTATAGTCTCTGCATTTTCCCTGCTAATATGTGATATATCATTAAAATCCACAACATTCCCCCCTGTGATGGAGTAAACCATCATAAATAGTAATAAGAAATACAGAAGAATACATATTAGCAAAGGAATATGAAGACGAAGTCAATGATGGGCAAAAGAAGTACTATATATATGTACAGAGTGGATGCAAGCGAAATACTAGATAAATAACATCTAATAATAAACTAACTATAAGAAACCACAACCGTCTTACACCTGTCGAATCATACTATAATAGTATAATAAATGACTGAATGCTACAATGAGTTGTCATGCGTTCCAAAATAAATGTATTACGAGCAGCAACTAGACGCTGCTCCAACCCATGATGTATCACTGAGTTAAATGTCCTCCTCTTTAACGAGGAAGTGACCTTCGACCTCTATGGCAATGATGTTCATAAAATAAAATTTGAGCAAATATAGGTGATGCAGTGAAATGTATAAAATGTATGTAGAACAAAGGTCATAACTATACAGCTATAATATGTTACTAGTGCTTAACGTGGTTATTTTACAGCTTTAATTCTCAGACTAATCGTTCATTACCTTTAGTGTAGGTCAGCATACAACAGACAAACCCACGTATGGGGCTTCTACAAGGAATAACCTATACCAAAAGGGTATTATAGATAGTGTTGAAATTACCATGTTGATATCCAACATTATGAACAGAATAATTAAGATTCAATTGTTTAAATTATTAATGCTACTGTAATGTTGATATAAGAAAACATATAGTGGGATTAAATAAGCGTATATCATCCTGTTCTCACACCATTCTCAGAAATACTCCAATGCTGTGTGTACAATTGTTATTGCCTTATTGTTCATTGGGTTACCTGTCTGTCTGAAAGAAACAGATCATTCATTCATTCATTCATTCTTAGTATCCTAGTCTTTCCTGGAAAAAGAAAATAAAAACAAAAGAGTCGAGCTCAGCTTCATCCGATGTCCGTGATCGGTGGGGGTCGTGGTGCTGGAGAAGGACTTTTAGGATTTTATTCAACTGCTCCCGACTTTTGGTCCACCAGGTGTCAGCAGTGGACGAGTGATGCAGTATCCAGCGTCCATCCGAGTCAGATCACCTCAGCAGCATAATCAAAGAGAACCCAGAATCAGCGCAGATTGTATCAGCCTCTGTTCATGTCTATACACCTAAGAACTGCCTTCCCCACCTGCATTCCTAATCCCCGTTATATTTATGATCTAAAACCTAGAACTATAAAGAGTTCAAAATAAAAGAAACATTTAACATACAAAATTAAGCTTCTGTCAATGGCATCTTATTACTAAAATCAATAAGAGAGTAAAATCTCATCTAACTCCACTGAAAGTTATAATATAACAGAATTATGCTCTTAACACTTCTCAAGATACTTTATGCACTTTTATGAAGATTAACTTAAACTGCTACACCCTCAAACATTCTACCATACCTCCTTACAAAATATTCATAATCACAAACACACAAAACATATGAGTTTCACCATCAATCAAGTTCTGCTTTCATCTGGAAGCAGATGAAAAAAACATAAAAGTCTTCCAACTCAGGGAAAGCAGATTTGGTTTGAGAGGAACAAACATATTTATATGGACTAATGCTAAACTTCACTGTATGTCATCAAGAAGAGTCCAGTTATGGAACACTATTAGTGACAACATGGAAAAATGTCAGAACATTAGAAAGTTTAAAAAGAAGACAAAAGACTTTATATTTAAAGGTTATGAAGAAATGAATTAGACCTTTAATGGGCTATGTTTGATTTTGATCGTAAACAGATTAATTCTTCATTTAAAGCCTTTTCTTTCTAAGTTCTATTTCATTTTTATTTATTTTAATATTACTATTTTCTGTTTAAAGGGGCAGATATTAATAAAAGTGTTGGTTCATTCTTGGTTATGCTGATTTGCATTTCTGTGTTTTTAGTTTTTGTTTTGTTTTGTTTTGTTGAAATCAGCCCTCTGAGGGCCCAGCTGTGGAGTTGGAGTTCTGGAGTCTCCTAATCTTACCGGACATTTGGGAAAACATCATTTATCATGCAAGATTCCTGGCTCACATTCACTGAGTTTCCTGCCAAACTTCAGTTATTGTAGAGAGAAAGAAACTGTGTGAACACGCTGTTACTTCAGTTCTCACCAAAGCTCTGACCTTTTCTGACCGCAAAACAGGACAAAAACAAGCCCAGCTGACTCTCCTCACGCACTCAGATAAGATTTTCCTGGCAACCATCTGCTGAGTTTCAACTAAACAAACCCTCTGTTCCTTCACACACGAACCTGAGTTCTGAACAGTCACAGAAAGTTCAAACTGACCTCTTTAAAGGATTATACATATCTTTAAGTAAAATGAAACATATAAAACATTAATAAAGTCCTTCACAATCTAAAAACTATTCAGTCCAATCAATGTTCTACATTTACATAACCCTAGTACCTTTTTTCCATTTTAACTAAGTTCTGCATATTATACATACTTTATATTTTTAAACCTATTCTCATGTTCATAGCTTCTCAAAAAGATGGTTGTTCTAATTTTACTTTCTACTATTGCATCTTTACTCTGTTTTCCTACTGCCTCTCAACCAGGGAGCTACTAACCAGAAGTTCTTATGTATTTACATAATGGCTATAAAGAACCCTAAAATTAATTGATCTGCAAGATTTTATTATGGTTTAAACTCTTTATCTCAGTTGGCAACAAAAATAATATAAAAGTATAACTAAACCTAAAATCTATCGGCCTTTTATTTCTAACTTTGTACTAATAGCCTATCGACTTCCACACTCGTCCTCCCCCCTGACGACGCCAACGGAGTCGTAAATGTGAGAAGTCGACGCCACTTTAAACATAGACCAGGTGTCTGAGCTGGGGAAGCAAGACCGGACTTTATGTCTTCTAAGAACTATAAAAACCTCAAACCGGTCAACACCACGCACGGGTTAGGGTTAGTATTACTCATTAAGATTAAGTCAAATATAACCTAAGCCTAATAATCATGTACATTATCCAAAGTATATATTTAAATTAATATATATTATCTAAATTATATTATCATTAGATAAGTCCCCATAAGGGCACAAACCGCAAAGCGTGCACTACACTCATTATGCAGTCAGTGGTTAAAAGCAGCACGCTCATGTTAGTGTGAATGCAGGCAGGGATGCAGAAACTAATCCACGCCACTGTCCCGCTTTGCTGCACTCAACTTTAGCGGTTGATTCCTCCGACGTCCAGTTCCATGGATTGATTGACAAGTAGACAAGTCACTGATCATTCTTCACCTTCCAGCACCAGTCAGACAGACCCCTCACTCAGCAGTCCATCCATGACTCCTCCGCATCTCCCGCGATGGCACCAGGCGATGAATGATGACGACGTACAGCACGCCCCCGGACCCCCAGTCAGCTCCCGGAGCAGACGCCGACGAGAGTAGATCCACCACCAGGAACCTGGTCCCACACGACGCCCCCAGTCACCAGCCGCAGGTTGACACCTGTAGCTTTCCATAGACACCACACCCTCTCTGCACGCATGGCCTTCATCCGAACCATGCGGAGCCCTGTAAGGAATAAACACAGGTTGTGCAGACCAGCAACCTACTACTCACTGACCCTGATCCTTCATCATACAGTCATATATAACGCTTGCGCACAGAGAAATCACAAAGACACAGACAAAACACACAAAACATAAACCCCCCTGAGTACCACACCACAGTATTTCAGACGAGATGAAATCACCGTTGGCACCCTTCCTCTGCAAAACAAAACACAATCACAGGCACAGAAACAACAAAACACAATCATTATTGGAATCACCCCCCAAACAAACGGTCAAAGAACCCGGTCAAGGTCAAAAGTCGATCTAAAGAGGTCGTCCACAGCTCATAAAAGCCTTGTCCATGAGATCCCTAGTCAGGTCAGCTACACTGCGTGTCACTCAGGTCGTGTCACTGTCCATCCGTAAACGTCAGCTACAGTCAGCCCCAGACAAGACCCCTTAGTCAAACAGAAAAGAAAATACAAAGTCACACCATCACAGACAAACAGGTCTTATCCACATTATTATCATCACATTATGTAATTTCACCAATCAAAAATTTGTTGGTATAGGTGACCTCAGACCATAACTTCAAGATACCAGACTAATCAACTTTAGAACCATGCATGGATTTTCATAAGTTCCTAATTCACGTTTCCTTCTGGAGGAGCACAGCATCACCCATAATGACAGACTGTATAATGCAAAACTTAAACTTCAGGAACCTGATCACTAGGTCAGGTAAAGCTCATAATACTTACCACAACCCTATAATACTCACCAAAAAGCTCTAACATACTTACCCAGAGCTTCTATGTCATTAATCAAACCCCAATGTAACCCATCAATAAACAAAAATGCAGAAACACTCACGGACAATCACGCACACACGCATTCAGATCAGCTTAGATATTAGCAAGGAAATCAACAATCACTCAGCTATTATCAACAAACATACTTGTTAATCCTCCTCACTTCACTTCCACAAAGTCCATCATACCATGTCTCACAACCTCACACACAGTTTCCTGGAACAGAGCTGTGCAAACGTCTGGTGAAACAAACACATCATGCTATTTTAAAGACTAATCGTTTTTTGGTGCCAGAACTGCCTAATCTCGTCAAATAAGGCAAGGCTACTGCCAAGAGCCGTCCACCCTCTGTCCTGACCTTACATGACCTCCCTCTAAAGTTGAGCAAAACAGGGAAACATCTGGTTCCCTTCAGTTGAACAGGACTTTTAAGGAACAAAGAACATTCCTGGCCAACACTATCTGCTTGCTACATCAGGCATTCAGCCCTCACTTTTCCTGGATGGAGTCCACAAAGTTCCTCTCACCCGCCTCTATCTGGAAAAAAGTCAAGAGTCACAAGTTCAATAAAGCACGAGAAAAACAACACGAAAGACAGGACATCATACACACCTGGACGACAAACAAGTCTATGTGAAACTCACCCTAAGCATAGTATAAAGTTTAGTTTGTGCTGCCAGCCCTACATAAAAACATATCATTAGATCATAATATGCTTGAGCTGCAAATAATATCACCTTAAATGTACTTTATGAGCTGGCTTATGCACTAATCTTCCTAATTCAGTACC
>SSNR01000494.1:38580-63066 GCA_006937965.1 Callopanchax toddi | reverse complement strand
AAAAAAAAAAAAAAAAAAAAAGTATGCATGTAACATTCACACAGGGAAAATCACGCACAAGCCATCCCTCTGTCGTGCTTTAAAAACAAGTTAGAAGCAGGTCAAACAGCAGTTCATGCATTCATCACTCCTCATTATCCCAACTGAAGCACGAAGCATGCACTTCTACACACAAAAATACAATGTTAGACTCTCAGCAAGCACAATTACAATCACCACTGTTATTATTATAACCATTGATAATACTATTTTAAGGTATGTAATGTATCACCATTTTAAAACAGCACATAACCCTATTTATTCCTAGTGTTGTTACCATCCTCATCACTCCATTAATTTTAACATCCAGCTGGATCAACCCTGATTTTTTACACACGTCTCACATATTTTACATTTCTATTGACCCGTAATTATAACTCATAAACCAATTAAAACCTATCTTTTAGAGCCGGCTCATGGGAACAGATCGCTTCTCTATCTCCAATCCTTATGCTCTTTTAGACAGATAAAATATTTCAACACTACCTCTGCAATATATCAGGACGCTACTTCTTAATGCATATATCTTTACTTTCACTCTTAAGCTTTTGTTTCTTTTACACCAGAACACTTTTCTAAGGCAGCTGCTTATGCATAGATTTCATCACCCATTAAACTTCAGATCTGATTTTTGGATTTCACATAAAACACGAACAAACACACACAAAACAAACAAACAGACAAACACATCCTATAGAGCTCTCTAGTTTTTTCCTGCAGTGTTATCACCAGTAATTTACTACAGTTAAGAATATTTTTATGAACAATTTTAGATACTTTTAGAACGGGGATCCCCTCTGCCGGCTGTGATGACCTACTTCTAAGCTTATACAGCACACGTGGGCTGACCCTCCTGGGACGCCACACCTAAACTAAGATATATACCTGGGCCTAAATATCTCACCTGGGATGTAATAACCATAAACTTTCAGTTTATGCCGTTATTATATTATATTTTGCTTTAATGGGTTACAGTTCTATTTTGTACAAATTTAAAGTATCACTCGGCAACTCTTTTAAGCTTCTGTCCTATTTTTCGATTTTTAAAAAAAATTTACCTGTATTTCATTTAGACTAGAGCTCTTTTTCCATAATCCCCCTCTTTGTGTGCACACTCTATTTCTATTTTAGACTGAGTTTTCAATTTTTAAAGCAATTTTACCATTGTCTGCAGACAAAAATATATATATCTGAAGGCCGGCCTTTTATCCAAACGTTGTCTGCTATCTTTTAGATGTTTATCTACACGCGCTTAAGACGCAAAGAATACGATCACGATCCTATTATTTTAAACACCTCTATTTCAAATCACACGATCACGGTAATTTGCTTCAGCAATTATTACAGTGTGTGTGTGAGTGTGTGTGGCTGACACACACACACTCACACCCACTACATCATCATTACTGGTATCTCCTCAGCTCACCTGGGCTGGCATCCGCGGGTATCCTTTTTTCAATGTCCACAGAAAACGAAAAAGAGTCTGTTAGACACCTATTTTCTGAATTCACACGATCACGGTGAGTTCCTTCAGCAATTATTGTAGTGTGTGTGTGAGTGTGTGCGCGAGTGTGTGTGGCTGACACACACACTCACACACACCACATCATCATTACTGGTATCTCCTCAGCTCACCTGGGCTGGCATCCTAGGGTATCTTTTTCACAGGCCACAGAATACGATCACGATTCTGTTAAAGACCTATCTCTGAATTCACTCGATCACGGTGAATCCCTCAGTTCACTTTGAACTGTTCGCAGGTGATATACACTCCTCCACTGCTTTCCACCCGACACTGCTTCCTTGAGTGTCTTCACTCAGCAATTTACATGCCAATCCACAGAAACAGTGTTCTGTCCAAAGTCTTTGAGAATCAATCTCAAATTCTTTTATGTCAATTTCAACCAAACCAAGCAGTGCGGGGTCTTTTAATTTAGTTGTTCCAACCCACAGAATCAATAATTCTGTCTAGAAAGTGAGATCCATCCCAGTTTCTCATCAATTTCATCCAACCAAAGCAGTGAGTAATTTAGAATAATCCAACAATCCAATCCCAGAACATCGTTCTGCAAGAGCCGTGAGATCAAAATCCCACTCTCCTTTTGTGAATTTAGGCCAAACCACACACTCTGCGTTCCTCCTGTTATAACGTTTTTTATACCGGTTTATACTTTACCCCTTTCTATTTTATTATCTTATTTTATAAAGCGATTAAATACCAGATCTGGTTTTCTCCACAGCTGTTTTGCCAATCAAAAAATTACTGGGGCTCTCGTTCTCACTTCTAAAATCAATTAAAAGTTTTCTCAGCTGTCATTCACACGTGTGAATTAAACAAACAGAAAACAGTTCCCAGACTCAGGTTTTAGTTTAAACGGAGGCAGCAGCTCACCCACCTTCCCCCCCCCGGGGCAGACAGGACAACTTGAACAAAACGTTCTTACCTATCTCTCTTTGGCGCCTGTCATCCTGTGTCTGCCGGGGGAAAAAAGCCGAAGAGCCACTGAAAAATTCCTGCCGTTTTGACCACGTTGGAGCGCCAAAATGTTGATGCAAAAATGTTTGCCAGGTTCAAAACATGAGTCAGGGAGACTGTACTTTTATAAAAATAATTATAGGTAATTTATTTACATATTTAATTAAGCCTTACATCGTTCTCACAGGCACAACACAGAGTGAGATCATTTTTCATAGAGAGCCCCCCAAACANGGAACTTGGTTTCCAAATGAGATGCTAAATTGTCTCTCATCAGAAAAGAGGACTTTGGAACACTGTTGTTGACGTTGTTTGTTGTTCAGGAGTGGCTTGACAAGAGGAATAGGACATTTGAAGCCCATGCCCAGGATCCGTCTGTGTGTGGTGGCTCTTGATGCACTGACTCCAGCCTCAGTCCAGTCCTTGTGAAGGTCCCTAAACACTTTTTGAGTTTCCTTTTTTCTGACAGTTCTCACCTGGGTTTAAAATTATTGTGCTTCGATACAGCACTTTGAGAACATCCAACCTCTTTTGCAATGACCTTTTTAGACTTTCCCTCCTCATGGAGGGTGTCAAGGATGGCTATCTGTACAACGGTCAGGTCAGCGGTCTTCTCCATGATTGTGATTCCTACTGAACCAGACTGAGACACCATTTAAAGGCTCACAAACCCTTTGTGGGCGTTTTGGATCCATTAGCTGATTAGAGTATGACAATTTGAGGCTAACATATTTAACTTTTTCACTATTTTCCAATTTTCTGAGATTTTGGGGGTTTCATAAGCTGTAGCCATAATAATCAAAATTATAACAAGTAAAGGCTTGAAATATCTAATTTATTAGTTTCACCATTTAAGTTGAATATCTGAAATAAATGAACTTTTGCACAATTTTCCAACTTTCACCTGTAGATATAATCATTTTTACAGCAGCTGATTATTTGAAATACGTACCCCTTTGAAATTCTTGCCATGGCCAGACTGTGTCTTTAGACGGTATGGACATCCAGTGCTTGGAACCATTCGTCAACCACCAACGTCAGGATTCGTCTCTCCTCTCTGAATTTGCAGTGACCTCTGGCTTGACCTTTACTGCCATGGTGTCTTTATCCAGACGTTGTATCAAGAGCTCGCTCTTGTGGTCTACAAGTAAAAACAGACATTTAATTACACATCTACAAATTCTTCATAGAAAACAATATAATGCTCTTATTACTTTTAAACATCTGTGAGACAGGAAGCCAGCCACCGTAGAAGTCTTTTGCTGATTGAAGTGCAGGAACCTTAGTGTCAGCATGCCTGGCTTTAACGTCCTGCAACAGAAGGGAAGCTGCTATCATCATTTTTAATACAATGCAGTATTATACAATCCACAGTTAGGTCCTTACACCACAAGTATTTCCTCTGGCACAACGTTTGTTACATTACTTTATTCAAACTTGATACAAACGATTAATCAACCTCAGAAATAGAAAGTGATTTCCTCAGGAGCCTCACATGGATATTGTGACACTGATTTTCTCTTCCCTGCTGCTTTGACCAAACAGATGATCAGACTGACCTCACCACCACTGGTCCGTGTGCCAGCCAGGTGTGCAATATTACATGCCATTTCATTCTTTTTTTTTCTTATTTTTTAGGATATATTGAAGACTATAATAGCAGGTTAGCTAATAATTTTTCAAATGTACCAAATATAGTCAATTTAAGTCCTGCATATTTTAAATAATTCATTTAAAATTTGTATTATAGACGTTTTTTGACCAATACATTTGGAAAATGTCCTGAAAGACATTTATTAGGCTACACTTTAGTGTGAGCTCCTGAAAGGTTTTTGCTTTTTTGTCAGTAACTAATGTGTAAACATCCCCCATCAATAAATCATCTGAATTAGCTGATTATACTATTTTTATCATATATTTATCATTAACATATATTCACTTCCCTTTTTGAAAGAGGGAGGGGAATGTTGCTGTAATGACGTCTGACGTCATACGCACGTAGGCTATTTTCTACTTTGGAAATTAATATTATTTTAAACGAGGCAAATATGCAAGCACAGGGCGACAAGGATGAATCTAAAAACGTTAACAAAACACATAATTAGTTAACAGAAGCACACTGATATCCGTGTGATGGTTGATTTTGTTGAAAAGTAAATAATGATGCTATGCTGTGCTAGGCTTAAAGTCTGCTAATATCGAAGTTGTACACGTTTCCTATATGAAAACAAAGCTGCCAGCGGCCGTCAGCTGACTGAAAACATAAATAGAGGTGTTTTAAGCTCTATGGCTAGGCCTGTTGCATTCCCAAAAGAAAAAAAAAACTGAAGGTGTTCAGTTTACCTTGATAAATGGAGGACGTCGCTCTTCTGTCGCTGTCATGACGAATTGTTCCATTTTAGTGACTTGAAAATAAAAATAAACAATTTTGATGCAACACTTTCACAGCCCCACTACGAGTGGGTCACAGAACAATCAGAAACATGACGAGACTCGTGAAGTAAACAAAAGCGTCTCGGACCCGGCTCTCTTTCCGCTGCCGAGCATTGTGGGAAACGTAGTTTGTTATGTTTGGCGTAACAGAGCAAAAAAGTAATAAACACGGCTTAATAGTGACAAATAAATCAAAACGGTTGCCTCGAGCAGTTAAATAAAGCATGCCCATGTGTATATATATATCAAAGGTGGTGCTAAATGTACTGTAAATTAATCGATCCTAATAGATGACGGTATAAACTCGTTTTAGTCCCGTTCAGAAGTCCAGTTTATATAAATGTAAGCATAAACTGCCGCAAAAGTGGGCTACAAACGTCCATGATTAAACGTGGCTCTAAAAATGTCTCACAAAAAACACAAAAAGTTATCCAAACGATGGGCAAATGTGCGTGTTCAGCACAGCGTCAGCGAACATCCCATCTCGTCACAAAAACGCTGCAGGGGGATTTGCATTAGAATCAACGGAGACACCATTTCGTACAAATGGGACGAAAAAGGGCACTTATAGCGTCGGTACTGTACGCAGAAGGCAAGTGACCAAGCGTTTGTTTCCGACGAGTTCGGAGTGAGACTGTGTTGGACAGGCAGAACTGAATACGTCGCCATGGGGACAGCAACATCACACACACATGATGTCGCCTGCGGTGTTCCTCAGGGATCTGTGCTAGGCCCCACCCTACTCTCCATCTACATGCTCCCTCTTGGCAAAATCATTTGCAGACATGGAATATCCTTCCATTGTTATGCTGATGATACACAGCTCTATCTTAAGACCACACCCACTCTCTCTGCTCCCCTGCCATCGTCTACATTGACCACCTGTCTGGAGGAGATTGAGGCGTGGATGAAGTTCAACTTCCTTCAGTTGAACAGCACGAAAACTGAAGCCATACTGGTCGGCACACCACGTCAGCTCCGTTCGTCCACCTTCTCTGGTCAAAACATCCCCCTTTCCACATCTGTCACCAACTTGGGTGTCAAAATGGACTCTCAACTCACCTTCAACACCCACATCAAACACCTCTGTAAAGTATCTTTTTACCACCTTAAGAAGCCAAACTCCGTCCAGTTCTCAGCCTGGCAGATACAGAGAAGCTTGTCCACGCCTTTGTCTCCTCCAGGCTGAGGAGCTCCCTCCCTGTCCACTAGAGGGCTCCACAAACTGTAGATGCTTTTAAACAGAACCTAAAAACCTTCCTTTTTAGAAAAGCTTTTTATTAAATGCATTCTATAGCCTCCCCTTTTAAAAATTTAATTATTTTCTGACTTTGATTCATCTATTGTTCTGTAGCACTTTGAGATTCTTGAAATATAAAGTGCAATATAAGTAAATTTATTATTTAGTATTATTATTATTAAAAAGTGACCTATGCAACTTCCAGGCCTGTTTTTTTGCATAAGCAAGTTTTAAATATGAAGCCCCTAATCTCTGATGATTGAGATTTTCTTTGCAGCATCATTAAACTGAAACACTGCTCTATAATGAATTACTCTGTCCCAGGCTAGGCTGAAGATCTGCAGTGTTCACACTTAGGAATCCTTTTAGACTCAGACTCACTTTTAAAGAGCTGAATTAGTTTTTAGGATGAAACAAAATGAAGGTTCAAAAAACAAAGAGAGTTTTCAAACAGAGTCAAAATGTTTATTAAACATGAAAAAAGTTGATGTATAAACAAACAACCCAGGCATTTCCACTTCCCTTATATGCTTAACCATTTCTTTCTAAGATGCACTTTTTATATGAATACATTTAAAGACATTGTTATGTTGTTGGTCATTGAATCTTGAGGGAAACATCATTTTTTCATTGTTTTTGCTTTAATGTCAAAAAAAAAATTTTCATTCACTAAAAACAAAACAAAAACTAAAAAACACAAAAATGCAAATTAGCATAACCAAGAATGAAAAGGAACAGAAAGAAGAGAAAAACTCTTATTAATATCTGCCTCTTTAAAAAGAAAATAGTAATATTAAAATAAATAAAAATAACATAGAATTTAAAAAGAAAATACTTTAAATGAAGATTAATCTGTTTACTGTCCAAGCCCTTTCGGCAGTTAATGTGTAAAAAACAAAAGCTGAATGTTTACAGCGGTTGACCCAGAACCCAAAACTCATAATTTATATGTACATATACATATATACATATGCATATACATACCCATACATTATACATACATAAATCAAACATAGCCCATTAAAGGTCTAATTCATTTCTTTATAAACTTTAAATATAAAGTCTTTTGTCTTCTTTTTAAACTTTTTAATGTTTTGACATTTTTTCATGTTGTCACTTATGTTGTTCCATAACAACCCTAAAAAGTTTTAGAATTTAATTAATTATATTATTTATTGTATTCATAACATTCATATTTTTTCTTATCATTAAATAGTTCATTTAATAAAACAAAAGTAAAACATAAGACAGTTTCCCAACAACTTCCATAAAACATTAAACCCAAAGCGCAAACCAAATAGATTGATTATTAATAGTTAAATGATCTAAAGGCAGATTTTAAAAACTTCAAACATTTGATGTTTTTAAGGTCTAAATGATATGTTTAAAAAGCTTGTTAGAAATAAAAAATGATAAAGCATAGCTCTTTGAGCAGCCACACTTTGTTCTTATGCCTTCTGAATGCGTTTTCTTTTACCATGAATATAATGATTTCCATTTTCCTTGAGAATGAACAACTTTTCCACATAAATAATTTAGCAGTTTTTCATTTTACTACAACAAATCATAATAGGAGAAAATGGTAGAAACGGCGTACTTCACAATGTTACCACAAAAAATACGTTAAAAATTCATTTCAATCTAACCAGCACATTGCACATATTGGAGTGGTAAACAAACGTTCATTAAAACAATTAAAACATGTTTTTACGCATATAGCAAAAAGAATCATCTGCTTAGTAATTAAAACAAGAAAATACTATGAAAAATAACATTTATGTCATGAATGAGTTTTAAATTATTTTCATGTAAAAGAATATCTAGACTCTCACTCTTTACCTTCATTAAAAAGTATTTTATCATCACAGAGTTTTTATGAAATCAGTTACCTCATTGTCAGATCATCTCTAACAGCTGACTTTCTTCTTGTCTCAACCACAAACTAAAATCACATTGAACAAAATAAATTGCAAAACTCCTTCATTAGCTCAGTTATGATGGTGTTGTCTCATTGACACATTTCCTCCAGACTTTTTATGGCTTCGGGTTTAGAGATCATTCTCCAGTCATCAGGAATCTCTCCTAGGCCCTCAAATTTTTTTGAATAGTGAGTCTCCAGTTCTTCTTGAAATCGACATACAAACCATTTCCAGTATGCCAGTTTAGACTCATCAGGAATTATTTTCCAAGCTTCATACTCTGGACCAGCAGTTTTGTACAGTTTGAAGGGGACCGTTGTTTCTGAATCATGACGAGGATAAAAATTTCCATTACTTGCAACATTTGTTGTGCAGAAACAGACATCCATCTCCACTGTGTCTTTGTAGTGCCATCCATTAACCCCAGAAGGTCGATGGAAAGGGACAGTGTGCTCATCAGGACTGTGATTTTCAATTGTGTTGGTACACACAGCTGAACAGAATGGACACTTCACCCAGCAACACTTGCACAGCTGGTCAATGAGGATTTCTTCAGGCTTCTGTCTGCACTTCTTTATTTCATCCACTGAGAATGTGCTTATTTGCTCTATGACTGATTTAAGTTTGTCTTTTGTTTCATCCTTAAGAAATTGAAAATTGTTTATGTCGCTAAAGTTCTGAGAGCTGATGTTATCAATTTTCAGCTGATCTTTTAACAGGCTGGAGAATTCCTTCAGCCACATGTTTATGCCTTCCTTAGTTTGGACATTCTGTGTTGCAGTAAACAAAGCTTTACCAACACATGTGTCAATGTCTTCAATGTGTTTTTGGAAAATACTTTGAATATTTTTAGCTTTGTCTTTGGTATTTGTGTAGATGTATTTTTGTACTTCAGCATTTATGAAAGCCTCTGCTTGGCTTCTTGGATTTCTTATGTATTTGATGAAATCATCAAACCTTTCATTCTCAGCGAGTGACTTTAGCACATGTTTCTCCAAGTTCAGCCTATTCCCATTGAAGGCTGGGAAGTTACACCTCATCTCTCCAGCGAGAGTGATGGCAGTCTTGCTATAGACGGCTTCAGTAATGGATGCTTTCAGCTTTACACAAATCAGTTCTCCAAGAACAACAGCAGAGGAATTTCCTTTGCAATAACTTATGAAGCAGTTATAATACTCCATTTTCTTTTTTTCTAAATGAACGAGTGGACTGTTATTCATTTTGAAGGTCTCCTGGGACTTCACAATCCAACCCTTCACTAAGTCAAACACATACAGCAAGAGATCGACTTCAAACTCCTTCTTCAAACGATATTTCCATCCTAACTCAAATGCTGTCATGTTTTTTTTTACAATTGTAAACACTTCTCTCAGGTAAGTGGGTACATAGCCTTTTTCATTAATAGGTTTCTTTTGGATTTCTTTAAGAGACTCTGATTGAACTTTGTCAATGAGCTCTCTGATCTTTTTCTGATCTTCATACGACAAAGGAGTGCACGAGTTACGTTGTTTGTTTTTTGCTCGTGATTTTATATGAAAATCCCCAATAAAGTATTTCAAAAATGATGTATTTTCTTTTCCTGTGTATTTGTCTTGTTTCTCATCCTTCTTAGGATGTTCACTTGTTTCACTGAGATCTTGGTTCTTTGGGAGGATTATGTATTTTACATAATCACCTACCCTTGATATGCATTTGTATTTGCCACTTATTTTGCATTCCTCTGTGAGAGTCGGCTCTATAGTAAGTTCTCCAAGGATGGTAAATAGATCCTCCTCCAAGTTGATGTCCTCAACAAATTTTGTGTCACTTGTTAGTTCGGTAACCCAAGTTTTCCAAACAGAGTCAAATTCCTTTTTAAGCTCTTCTTCATCTTTGGCCTTATCTTTTAATTGCTGAGCGAGTTCTTTGCTTTTCTGTAAAAGTTTGTTTTCAAACACTGTATTCTTATCATCCATATTTTTCCGAGCATTCTTTTGATGGATCACTCCATCCAGTTTTTTTTTTACTAATCTCACCTGTTCATCATTAAACTCCTTGATTTTGCTCTCAAATCGGCCTTTCCACTGAACCAGAATTTCCTTTTCCTTGTTATCCTTGAAGTATGAAGTCATGGTTATTTTGACGTCTTCATATGTTTTTCTTGCTTCTTTGTTGATGTAACTTGACTCAACCTTGTCAAGTTTTCCATTTTCAATCATGTGATATAGCTTGTCTTCTATGATTAGCATGTTACTCCTGATATTCCAGGTCCAGTTTCCATACTGGACCTCGAGTTTTCTGTACACAGCAATCTCAAGTGTGTTTTTAAAACTGAAAACGAAGTTTTCATTAAGAAGGGCATTCCACAAGTCCTGGATTTTACTGTTGAGCTGTGAAAAAGTGATCCCTTCAGATGTGGAAGCTTTAGAGAGGATAACATTCTTCACTTCTTGAATGCTCTCACTGTAACCTGGATTTGGAGGAGCCATAGGTGGGCTGCCTTCCCACAGCTGAGCTAAGTATTTCACATCTTGTTGTACATCAAAGCTAATGATGTCACTGAAGCTTTCTGCATTACAAGCCTCCTCTTTGGCTGCCAGTTGGGCCATATTGTCCAGTTTTTCTTGCAGGCGTCGTTTTCCATCCATGTTTTTATCTGCTGCTGCAATATCAGTAACATTCTGATGAACAAACATACAGCTGGGGGAAAGTTTAACCTTCTTCATCCTCATAAAAGCCTGAACGACAATCTGCAGGACATCCTGCATCTCTGCTGGATTCTCTCCAAAGATGTTGATCAGCGTCATGTTTCCCACTCCCACAACAAATGTTGCAAGTTCATTGTCATGATGAAATGTAGTATCACCTGCCAGCTCAAGAGCACGCAGTCCTTCAGTGTCTACCACTAAAATATAGCCAAATTCAACGTTCTTCTTGATCTCGTCTGATAATTTCACCAGCTGCATGAAGGCACCTCTGGTGCACCTGCCAGCACTCACTGCAAACTGCAGTCCAAACATTGCATTCAGCATTGTTGATTTTCCACTGCTCTGAACTCCCAACACAGACAACACAAACACCTTTTGGTCAGGCAACTGCTTGATGACTTCTTGGAAAAGGCTAGAAATCCACTTCAGTGGAACATGGCCAGCATCACCATCCATCAGCTCTATAGGATGTCCAGAGATCAGCAGATCAGCAGCTAGTTCAGGGTATTTAGACCATTCGCCCTCTTTGCTCTCTGCATATATGTTGGCCTCATAGATCTGTCCCATTTCTCTAAAAAAGTGTTCCAAGCCAAATGTTGCAGACTGCAGTTTTTCTGATAAGCATTCAAGCTGATTTTCAAGCTTGTTTTTCTTGTGTTCAGAGTCTTCAGATTTGTTTTTTTGGTTCTTTAAAGTCAGGAATTCAGACCAAGTATCATCATAACTTTGGAGAATTTTTGAAATATCATCTGTTGAGAGAGCATCTGTTAGAATCTGAGTCCATCTCAGAAAGTAGTCTCTGTTTGTTGATTCCAGTGATGACAGGCTTTTAATGAACAACTGCATTAGTTCACTGCTGGAAGCAGCACACTGTTTCTGCCGTATTTCTTTTAGTTTCTTTTTTTTTTCTGACTTATCATTTTCAGTTTTCCCCTTGAGATGATAGAGCTCTTTGTTTACTTTGCACCAGTCGTGCCATAGATGACCTTGACAAGGAAGGAATTCCTCCTTGATCTTTGAAACGTCTTTATTTTGAAGCAAATTAACTATTTTTGTGGCAGAGGATTTTCCCCTTTGACAGATGGAGGCACTTTCATCTACTTTGATTCCAGGGACCTCAGCCATGGTTTCAAGCTGGAAGGACATTTTCACAGTAGGATCTTGAGACGACAAAATGTCTTGAATGATTTGTTTAAGCTCTTTAGACACATCTGAGTGGCTTCTGTTTTTAAGTCCCATTTTGTATTGTCCCTTATGTATCTTCATAGGAACACAAATTTCATCAACAACAAGACAAACCATAGGCTTTTTGGTCTTGAAAAAGTCCGATATAAGTGACAAATTCTTGTCACTTCTTTGCAGATTTTGCACCAGCACAACGTTGACTGAAGATTTTTCAATCAGTATTTTACGTTGTTTTTCAACCACCACAGCATCACCATGAAGATTACAAAAGGCAATACAGTCATTGAAGGCATCATTAGCTTTTCCAGCAGGACAGTACCAGGCTATCTCCACAACACCATCCATTAAATGTCTAGATATGGTGCTACCATCACAGTTTCTGTGGAAGAATGTGCTGTGACGGTCATTAATCAAACAGTTCATCAACTGAGACTTGGACACTGATAATGATCCCAATCGGAAAAATGACACCAAGGGTGTTTCAGCTTTGTAGATTGGAATGTTCTTCATGGTAACGTAAGGACAGTTGTCTGCAACTTTGTCTTTAGTTACTTTCCATGTTTTTGTTATCAGTCTGAATCCCCACAAAGGACACTCAATCTCCATTGTGAATGGGTCAGGAACAAGCAAAGGCAACGCATACTGACACTGGGACAATTTCGTAATCATGATCTGCCTAAGGAAACTGTTAGAGCAGTGAAACACTGCCATTTGAACATCCATTGGATGCACTTGAGATTGTTTTGTCTGATTTACATCTCTACTGGTGCACAAAAGGGCCTCAAAATCAATTTCATCCATCTCACTTGTGTCAGACACAGTTTCTGGTTTTAGATTGGTCACTTCCAGACTGTCCTGTCTAACAAGAAGGATTCTAGCTCTGTAGTCTAACATCATCAACTTTTGGAGAAAAGTGAATGCCAGATCCTTCTCACGTGTTTCATGTTTAAGATTTAAAGATGAGATTATCTGAAGAAAATCTCTTGGGATCAACTTCTGTGGATGTTTGTCTTGAAGGTGAAGTCTGGCAAGCAAATCTTTAGTTTGCTGCTTCTGACGGATTTCATCAGACATCATCCCTGACATCTGTGAGACAAATTTAAACACAGTTTTTGAGGGCAGTCTCAACATAGTAAATATCCCTTCAGGTGTGAAACAATAGTGTTTGTGTAATACTGGGAGTCATGTTAGTCAGGCTAAACTTTCATATACACATTTAACACTGTACTGTACAGGTATTTAGATTTTCTATTTGCGTGAATGGACTAAACAGATATCCATTCATTATCACATCATGTTTTAAAATTGTCCTGAGTTAATTTATTTCCTTTTCTCTTTCCATTAAACTTTTTTTTTAATTTGTTAAAAGTTTACCTTTTTCTATAGTTGCACTGCTGCCTTCAGTTCTCTCTGAGGATACACTGTGTTCCTTCACTGAACCTGTCTGAGAAAAAAAGAATGCTTTAATGAATTTTTATGCTGGTGTGTTAGATCCACTGTTGAAAAGAATAAAAAAATTTAAGATATAAAAAAACATTAATTTGAGCTTTGTTTCAGTCGTAGCTACCCTCCTGCATCTAATTTCTTAAGTAGTAACCATAAGTAATTAGAAGAGTTAAATATACCAACAGCTTTTGTTGATATAATAATAATAATAATAATAATGATGATGATAATAATAATAATATTTCCGGCTTCCTTGGAGAGCGGTCGCACTTTATTCTTCTCTCCCTTTTGTGTTTCCCCTGCAGCGCTCTTGTCTTGTCTAACCTGAGCAACTCCCTCATTCCTTCTGGATAAATTTTTTTTTCAATATGGATCTGTTTTGCTGGTTTTCTCAAAAATGTGGATATATTTTTTCCACTGTCAAAACAAAGAGGGGTTCTCCGACTCGGCTGACAGGGACGCACGCTGCGTCTCTGGAGGACTGCACTTTTGCATTAATGAGGATCGGGTCTACGCTCATTGGCATCTGTGGGGGCTTGATTCATCTGCAAATAACGGAGCTGCGGGGATGACTGGGTGTCCTGCACTTCAGGAGGGGTTGATTTGTGCTTTGAACACTGAAACACTCACAATGAAGGAGTTGTTTTGGAGGACTGGCTGCAAACAAACTCTGGCGTGAAGCAAATTACAACTGAGGCGTCTGACTGTCAGATCAGTGGGGATGGCCATGATTCAACTGTTTGGAGGGGTGAAGCCAGCAGAACGAACAGTAATGAACAATAAGGCAGTGGAGGAAACATGGCTGCTGCCTGACAAACAACTTCTAATCTTATCTGTGCCCTTGAACAACCCCACGCTACAGAATGAATGGAGCAGCTGCTCTGAACCCTCCCTCCTTTCTACGTTCTCCTCCTATCTTCTCCCTCACTCCTGCTGAATGGAGCAGGACGTGCAGCTGCTTCAGCACTGAAGTCTGCACCATGATGGCAGAGTTCCTGGTCCCGCCCACCTTCCCTTATGTATTTTTTAACTGTGGACTGTCAGAGTTTGTTTCTGTACGTGGAGGTTTTTTGTATCTGTCTCAGCCATGTCTTTGAGGCATGGAGGAGGGAGATACCTTTTTTCTTCCTCATCCTTCCCTGTTGTCAGCCCTTTTCTTATCTGCTTAAAGGGGGCGCCACACAAGTGGCTGCGTGTCCGCAAGTACAGTCTTACCTGTCTGTGTGTCTAATCCTGTAAGGTTGTACTGAAAGTGAATTTCCCCTCTGAGGGATCAATAAAGTTAATCTCATCTCAATAATAATAATAACTAGAAAAGTTCCTGAAGAAACTTTGAGAGGCCATGCAACTGGCAGAATCCGCTTTTGGCACACTTTCTAAATTATATCAAAATGTTTCCTCAATAAATTACAGTCCAAAGTCCTGTAGCTTTTTAAAACCAGGAATGAAGTTTAATTTTAAAGTGTGTCAAAATGGTAGGCTGTAAAACATCAGTAAGTTTTGGCAGATATTCAAATGTATAGTATATATTTTATCGTCATAACATTTTGTGAATAACTTTGCAATAGTTATTCAAAATGCTAGAGGAATTTCAACCAAACATCACATGAGCATCCAAAATGTACAAAAACTCAATTTCATGCTAACGTGTTAGCATTAGCATGCTAATGTGTTAGCATTAGCTAACATGTTAATGGTAGGATTGACCTGTATGCATGCTAAAATTGTAAAAATTTAATCATTAGCCTGCTAACAGACAAACATTAGCTTTAGCATGTTAGCATTGTAATGCTAATATTAGCATTAGCAAACAAACATGCCAACATGCAATACTATCGCAAGAATGTTAGCACACTAATGCTACTTGACCTCAATGAGCTATCAGCTCCATTCATTTTATTATTATTTTGGGTTTGGAACGGGTCATGTGTTTGTATTGATCGTGGTTCTGGCTTGGTTCTGATCTGGTTTTGGTCTGGTTCAGGTTTGATTCAGGGTTGGTTCTGGTTCCTGTCTGGTTCTTATGTGATTCAAGTCTTGGTCCTGTTTCTGGTTCTTGTCTCAGTTCTTGTTTTGTCTTCTTTTGGGGGTCGCTAATCCAGAATTTCATTCGTGTCCTATGTTTTATGGCTGAAAAATGATGAGTTGTTCCAGATGATATAAAAGTGTGGAAGAACAGTAATCCAGTTGACATGCAATAGAAAAAAATATTTTATTTTATACTCCGAACAATTTCTGGCAAGTTGTGAGTCAACCATAGGTTGCAGAAACATAAGAGTCACACCACCTGAAAGCAGACACAAATCCCCAGCCTTTAGGTCAAATTTATGATAGTCTAAATGGTATTTGAAATATTCGAAGATGTTTGTGATGTGAACGATTTTGTTTCTGACTTCTGCCCCTCTAAGATCACCTGACCTAGAGTGAAAGCTGTGTGAGAAATGACTTTCAATCACAAACAAAATCATGTACTGTATCTCCCAAACCGTTTGGAGTACAGCCATGATTTTTTTTATCTAATTTTGCAGCATTTTTTGTCTGCTTTATTTAAAACAAGAGTCACTTTTCTCTAGGACCTACAATTTTCTCATAAATGGCCCTTAAAGGTCCAGAACCTCCCCCAAAACCTGTTTTTTTTAACATGTAAACAGAGATTTTTTTTTTCCTGTTAGACTCACATTTCTGCATCAAACTTCTCTTGCGATTTCAGAACAATGGTAAAAGCTATCAACACAATTCCTCAATATGCTAGAGTCCTATGGCTTGTGACACGTTTAAACTTTGAATGGAGTCTCTAGGTGATTGTGTGTTTGCACAGTAGGCCTGGGAATATGAGTGGGTTTTTGGGGTTTCTTCCAAATCTCAACAGGATTTTGTATGTGTTTTTTGGGCATGTTTTTTGTGTGAATTATGTTGCCATGGTAACACAGAACGCTTGTAAACTTAATTGCACACCTCACGGGACTGAGCCGGTCATTTTGATGTATGATGTGTCTGGCGGCAACCCTCTGAGCGGGCCGCAAAAAGTTGATGAAAGAATAATAAAACAAACTGTAAAGACATTGCTTTAGAGGTGAAAAATAATAGGGCTGCATGCTATGCATTGCACGCCCTAACTAACTGACTAGAGACCACTTTAGATGTGAAGAATAATAGGATTGCACTGCTTTGCATTGCACAACCTAACAAACTAATTATAAAGACATTACTTTAGAGGTGAAGAATAATAGGGCTGCTCTGCATTGCATTACATGCCCTAATTATAAAGACATCACTTAAAGCTGATATGTGCAGGATTTCAGCAAGAGAGCATGTTTTTAAAGGTCCCATGACATCGGTTTCCATGTTTCCTGACTTATCTGTCATGTTGCAACGTTGAGTTCTCACCTTAAACCTGCCAGAAAGAGCAAAACACGGCGTCCATCTGTCTCCTAGTCCAGCCAGTGAGAAGCTCTTCCAGATTTCAGACCCAGGTTTCAAACAGTTTGTTTCACTCCAGCCCGCTATGAGGTCATAGTGATCCGGACTTGCTTATATGGTCAATTCTCCTCCCACATGCACGTTCACGACAACTGGAGCGAGGCAGTGCCGCCGCCATTGCCCATAGACCGTGTAGTGTTTAGTTTCAGTTTCGTTTCTCTTTCACGCGACGGCACTGCCCCCTACTGGACACTGCCCCCTACTGGGCACTGCCCCCTACTGGGCACTGCCCCCTACTGGACACTGCCCCCTACTGGACACTGCCCCCTACTGGGCACTGCCCCCTACTGGACACTGCCTCCTACTGCAGCAGAAGTGCCAGGCTGCCAAATAAGGAGAAACCCAGCAGAACCGGAAGGCGGCGCTTTCTTCTGATCTCTGAGTTGCTCGTTAGGAAATAATGACAGCGTATTTTGGGTTATAATGGTGCAACGCTGATCTAGAGGCATCAAAGATTACACCTGTTTAATATAAAGTGATTTAAATATCGAGTCACAGGCACTTTAAACCAATGTACAACACGGCCCCTCCCAAAACATTCATTCTTCCCCCCTCCCGGTTTCGCCCCACCTCAACACGAGCGCTTGCGTGCTTCACTCCGGTCTCTATGGGGCAGAAACGGAGCAGCTTCTGCTCAAACTAGATTATATTGCAGAGTTCAATCATTCACAGCTCACAAATCATGTTCTCTCACAGTACGAGGCTCTGAACCCTTTCTGGCTCTGCCGTGCTTCTGATACGTGGCTCTGAGCAGTGAGCTGCAGGCAACTGCTGGAGCAGCTGAAGCTGGGGAATCCGGAAATGATAAAGGCTTGGTTCAGAATGAGTTCCGACCAAAATAAACATGTATTCTTTGCAAGCCTTGCCATTCTCAGACAGCTTCACTCTGGGTCATGTGACCTTAGAGGGTGAGTCGGCAGAAATGTAATTGTTCCATCACGAACAACATCGAATATTTCCTACACCGTTTGGACTACAGTCATAAATTTGACCTCTACGATTGAGGATTTTTGTCTGCTTTCCGGTGAAGTGATTTTCATGTCTCTGTGACCTACGGTTTGCTCACAAGTTGCCAGTGAAGGTTGAGAGGAGCCACATAAAAAGGTCTCTTTTCATTGTATTTCAGCTAGATTTCAAGTCTTTTACATTTTCAAGTCTTCTGGACTCAACTAGTGATTATTCGGCCATAAAACATAGGGCATGCATGAAATTCAGGACTAGTGACTATTAAAGCCTCCTGCTTCTAACGGTGTTTAAATTTTTCTTTTTTTTCTGATCGGTCTTTTACTTTTTGAATGGGAGCAGGTTGTTTGAGAAGAGTGATTTTCATTTTAATCTGGCTCATTGTCATGGTCTCAATAAGAACAGGTGTGAGGATCTGTCAGCAGGCAAAGTGCAGCAAGGATTCTGATTGGATGAAATTTGGTGCAGTGTCTCAGATTTCCTTTGATTCTGATTGGCTGATATTTGGTGCAGTGGAATAATGATGATTGACAGGTTTCTTTGCTGTTTGAGCTGCAGGTACAAACAGATACCAGAACTAGAACTGGGACAAGACACAGAAACAGGACCAGGAGTAGAATCACATAATAGACTGACAGGTCCCAGAACCAGAACCATATGAGAACTAGGATCAGAATCATTAAACAGGATAACACCCAAACCACAACCTATATTCAAATAAATGGAGCTGATAGTTCATCACTGAGGTCAAATAGCATTAGTGTGATAACATTCTTGCTATAGTATAGCATGTTTGTTTGCTAATGCTAATGTTAGCATTAGCATGCTAACATTAGCTGACTCTCGAGTGACGCAGGAGGTCAACCCCCCATCCAACCCACTGGAATGTTCTCTCTCTCTTTCTACCCATGTGACTGTCGGCGGGGTTTTTTCCACCGTTAGCAGCTGCCCCCTACTGGGACAGCTGGGAACTGTTGTTTTTTTATCTGCCTATCTTCACCCTCTTAATAAAACATATTTCTCTCTGTTATGCACATGTCTTCTGCAAGGCAGACACCTCATGGCGGCCCGGGTTCACTATGTAACCAAGTCAAGTTCCTGATTGACAGGACGCTGTCTTTCTGGCAATAAAGTTGATTCTGATTCTAACATGCGAAAGCTAACTTTTGCATGATAGCATGATATTGACAACATCTTTACACTTTTGGCATGAGGACAGGTCTAGCACAAGATTAGCATGCTAGCATGCTAATGCTAACACGTTAGCATGAAATTGGGGTTTTGGGGCATTTTGGACGCTAACAAGAGGGGGAACCTATACAAATTATATATCAAATCGACCGGCTCGCTCATGTGATGCTTGGTTGAAATTCTTATAGCGTTTCAATTAACTATCGCAAAGTTATTCACAAAAGACTATGGCAGAAATGGCACATAAACGCCTTTTGATTTTCAGCAAAAACTTACTGATGTTTGAGAGCCTGCCATTTCGACAAACTTTTGCTGAGAAACTTCATTCTTGGTTTAAAATAGTCATGGAACTTTGGACTCGAAAAATATTGAGGAACCATGTTGATTTCACTGATGTCGCCGGTAGCACGTCCTCTCAAAGTTTCTTTAGAAACTTTTCTAGTTATTCTTATTATTTAAGACCAGGGGAGATACATCTTTTAAAGGGATACTCCACCGCCAAGTTATTTTTTGTCTATTGCCATATTCCTCAAAGTTAGATAAGTGGGCAAAAACTATTTGTAAACAGCCCAGCCGTTTTCCTGATCTGGCAGTACTCTTTTTGCTTTAGCTTAGCTCAAACTTCTTAATAAATCTAAATCCTATTCAATACTCTTTCAGAAATATAAGCTTTCCTCAGCTCCCATAGGAACTTTAAACCTACAATTTTTAGACTCTTCACCTCTGCAATGTGTTGATAAAGTTAAATACGTACTTAGGTGTCTGGCTCGAATCCGATCTGTCTTTTAAAACTCATATCCAAACAATCACTGGTAAGGTCAACTTTCAATTAAAAATATTATATCAATCAGTTAATTGTTTTGATTTTACAGTGAGAAAATACATTGCAATTCAACTTTTATTTCCAATTTTAGATTATGCAGATATTGTTTATCAAAATGCCACTGCCTCCTGTCTCCATCATCTAGATGTTGTCTATAATAGTATCTGTCGATTTGTTCTGTGTTGTCCATTTAAAACACATCACTGTAGCATGTATCACAGTTTGTCCTGGCTCCCTTGAAATGGCAGATGCAGGTTATCATTGGTTTCTGTTTATTTTTAAGTGTATATTTTTTGATTTCCCAGAGTATTTAAAATTGTATTTGGTTCCTTTTGAATGTCAATATATGATTAGGTCGAATGTACAACTTTCTTTTGTGGTACCTGCTTTTAAGAAAGAAGCTGGAAGAACAACCCTTTCTGTTAAAGCTCCAGTAGACTGGAACAGGCTCCCTGTGGAAATCAGGTCGATTACTTCTTTTCGATTATTTAAAAACATGGTTTATTTGCATGTCGCATCTTTTTGTAATTGTACATGTCTTTGAGTTTGTACCTGTTGTTTCAAATCATACCTATGAAGCAGGGCCGTGCAGAGACCTTTGAAGGGGCAGGTGCTCAAAGTTAAAAAAGGGGCCAGTGATGGGCAGTAATCTGTAATCTAATTACTTTTTTCAAGTAACGAGTAAAGTAAGGGATTACAGTGGCAAAAAAAGTAGTTGGATTACCGTTACTTTCTCGCGAACACGCTGCGTTAGTGCGTTACTAAACCGTGATTTTGTCGGAGCGCCTCCTGACTTTTCCGTCTGAACTGCGACATCAGCGGTAACAACAAACTGGTGTTTAGATCAAACCAGTGATCACATGGAGCTCAGAGAGAGCAGGACTCTCTGTGTGGGAGGACAACTTTTTTTTTTTTAAACACATTTTATTGAAAGTTTTTGGTTTTATAATTAATCATCAAATTGAAACATAATAATTTACAAATAATCTTCAAATTACAACAAAATAATGATGACTAGCCTCATTCATGTAAAAGTCTCCCATTTTTCCCAGACCCTGATGGTCCCAAAGAGTAAACCGGCCGTCTGAAAGGGCAGGTTTAAATAACATGTTGTTGCATACCTGGGTGTTCAGAGGAAGTGTTTCCCAATTATGCTGCTGCTTAATCTGTTGCCATGTTTTTAAGGTGGCTATTACCACAACAAGCACCTAAACCAGCACGGGGATGTAGAACTCCCCGGATCCCCCGCTGACATGACCGCAGCAGCTTCCTCCTCCACGCTCCGACCGACGGCTCCTCTCCTGATAAACAGGTGAAAAGAAGCGACAGGACTCAGTGCAGCTGGACTGAAGAAGCTCAGCGCTGCAGGCTAGATTGTCCAGGTCAGGACACGGTGTCCCTTTCCACTGGACTCTCAGCTCATTCGGAGTCCGGCGCGCCGTAGAGAAAAAACAGAACCGAGCGTCAAGCTGCAGCAGACACGGACGTAAATAAAAGGGGCCCGGGGGGCACAGGCCCCTGCACGTTTTTTTATGGCAGTTTTGATCCTTGTAGTTTTTACGGTCTAAAACAAAGTTACACTGTATTAAATGGACACTGGCTGTTGTTTTTAGGTGTAGGATTGATATCATTTAAACCAGGGGTCACAAACTTTTGTGAAGCTGAGACCTACTTCATGGGTATTGAGCCATACAAAGGGCCTCCAGGTTGATATAATATTTATCTTTAAACTAGAATAGATCAGAGTTAAACTCACTTCATACATAATGAATATATTTTAATATGTTTAAAGAAAATTGTAGTGTTTAATTGTATATTAATGCATTTGTGATTAAAAAAGATGGCAACAGCTTTTTATTTTATTATGCTATTTGGAGAAAAGGCCTGTGGGCACCTTGTCTGGTTCCTGGGGCACCAGGTTGGTGACCCCTGGTTTAAACAGTTCTCCACCTCTAGACCCCCACCCTGTACTTAAGACAGTTATGTCTCTCATGCTTTTCAAATCAAATTGTCCTCCTTGCTTGAGAGAAAAGACAACATAAAGAATGTAATTTGAAGGTTTCATTAGAGAAATACAGGTCAACAGGAGAAAGACTTATTTATTTTCATCAAATCTGGTTGAATGAGCAGAAAATAGGTATAAATGTTCAACAACTTTCTTCAAGTGAGAGACTAGAATTTAATTTAATTTAATTTGTGGTTGATGCAAAGAGCATAAAGTTAAAAGTTTAGAACTAATAAAATTTAAAGAGACTGATTTGATTCAGTTTGTGATGGATGCAGAAATAAAAGAATCAGGATGAAAGGTTGTTGGTTTATATTAGGGGTCCGATCGATCGGCCTCGATCACGTTAATTTGAGGGGATCGTAAATCGACCATATTCCCATCCGATCCTCGATCTTGTTATAGACTTTTAAATCAGCTTTTTTCTCCTGTTCCCGGGAGGTGCAGACTGCCTCCCTCCCTTCCGCACGCTACATCACCTCCGTGCTACGTCAGGGTTTCCCCCAGCGCGTTATAAGCCTGGCGGCCCGCCAGACTTTCATCGGACCCCGCCAGGCTAAACCTCAGAGAAGTTGTACCCGAGACGAAACCTAACAGCTGCTAGCGCGACTGCTAACGCTTTAAACTACAACAAAGTGAGCTGGTGCAGCTCTCCACTCGTCTCTTTCTCTATAGTTGCAGTCCGTATGACAGAAAAAGCAAAAACGGAGTTCACTGATCTGACAGCGGACAGCATCGCCGGTGGCGGTAGCTTCAGCGTGCGTCGGACACAACTTGAGGCTAAATGCAGAACGTGTCTTTCCAGCGTGTCTCTCAGAGGGGCGCGGGGGAGAACTGTCCCGTGGCCGTGATCAAACAGCAACGACTCCGCGTTTAATCGGTAGATTATCCCATAGTTTATCTGCTATGTCTTCGTTTTTACGAGGCGCATTAAATGCACCATCAGTAAAATCTACTGGAGCCGAGTAGTCAGGTGGCACGCAGCCGCAGTTAGAAAACCTGTAAGGTGAGATGAGCAGCATTAAGTGAATCTGGATGATTTCTGCTCTGTTAGTCAGAATAGAGACACTATGTTGGAGTTATTTACACAATGCACAGAGTTAATGCTGGAAATGTTTATTAGAGTAGATTTAACAAGTGTTTTAGTAAAATTACAGGCAGAAAGTTCTATTAATTAAAGGAGGACCTGAGAAAAGGGCTTTGTTAATGGTTCACATCTCTTGTTTCATTTTTAAGAGGCACCTTTTTAATTGGCTTTATTAATAATTGCTTATATTATATATATATATATATATATATATATATATATATATATATATATATATATATATAATTTTTATATGAGAGGACACTACCTCATGTTTTGTGAGTATTCATTCAATTTACTCAATAAAAATGGAAACATTAAAGCAATTGGCTTCTAGTTATGAAAAATACGTGATCGGCAAAAAAAATCGAGATCGGCAGGAAAGGTTGTCTAAAGATCGGTGATCGGCCAGGAAACTGCAATCGGTGCACCCCTAGTTTATAGCTGTTCATATTCTACACGTTTTTGAAAAGTAACTAAGTAAAGTAATAAGTAAAGTAACTAATTACTTTTGAAAATGAGTAATCAGTAAAGTAACTGGATTACTTTTTTGGTGAAGTAATCAGTAGTTAGTAACTAATTACTTTTTCAAAGTAACTTGACCAACACTGAAAGGGGCACATACAAAAATATAATTTTATTACCTGCCCAGACTGGGATTTGAACCCCAGTCTCCCACATGCCAGACTGGTTCTCTACAGCTGTGCCACAGCTCCATTATAAACAACAGGTCACTCCAGTTCTACTGAGTGACATGAAGAGAATCTAAAGCTTAACAGAGACCTGATTCTGACTGAGAGACAAGCACCTGCTAACAGGTCCAGAGAAACTAGATTATACTGGACTGAATATTCACTTAATGTTGTTACTTTTGTTCTATACATAGATGTTTAGTGATGGTAGTACTATTTACTTGATGCAATTTAATGCAACACGTTGAGCCGTCCGTCATCTGGTTGTTATGACAACGGGGGCGGGCCGTGTGTGTCCGAGAGGAGACGTGCTTCTCGTTGGATCTTTTGCTCCGTTTAGGTTAGACTACAGCTGTTCAGTAATAAAGGAACGACAATTAGAACAGCTGAGTTGTTCTTGAGCGAGTAAAACATTAGAATAAAATCAAATTAGGAGCTTCTGTGTCGGTATTTACCGGACAGCACGAGGAGGAACTTGGAACGGGAAATCAGCTGGTCTCAGGAGCAACAGGAGAGGGAGGGAGAGGGGCAAAAAGCAGCGGAGGGTGCAGAGAGAACAGCGCTTTATGAGCAAAACTGGAGATAAAGGGACTGTTTAAAGAGCATATATTAAGTTCTTTTTTTTTTTTTTTATTCTGATAAAACTCTGTCCAAAAATACTATTTGAAATGTTTATTGAGGGTATTTTGTTTTACAATACATTTTTTAAACCATTTTTCTAGTCCAAAGTGCCCCTTTTTGCAAAGCTTCTAAAAACGCTTTTTTTTTCATATGTGGACCTGTGACGTCAGCTAAGGGAGCTCCTAGCTAGGTGGCGCTG
>SSNR01000494.1:23607-38480 GCA_006937965.1 Callopanchax toddi | reverse complement strand
GCGGGGTTTCCAGCCTGACCCGACACTGTTTCGGTCAGCCTCGAACCGTTTAGCTGCATCCTGTGAAACTTTTTATAAACTCTTTCATTTCTTAACAATCCACCTGAACGCAGCTCAATGTTTGGAGCTCTGATGATCAAACCTGGTGCTAAACGCTGGTATTTTATCCAGACCCAAGTGAGGAGGTGGGTCACGGTCTACAGCTGGACCGACAGGGTACAGCCTTACAGGACTGATTGTTTTTATCTTTTTTTTTTTTTTATCTTAATAAAATAACTTCTCACTATAGTAATAAAGTAATAAAATAACGGCACTCTGGGGGTTTGTTTTGCTCGTCACAAGTAGTGATAAGTGGATCAGTTTTCTATATAGAGAACGAACGGTCTCCCTGAACTGTCGTCACTTCCGGTTTGGTGAAAAAATTGACAATTCTCACAAAAACGAATCCAAGAGCCTAAATAAGCTGAATTTATAAAAATTTTATTCAGAAAAAGTTTCTATTATATTTCTCTAAACATTTGTTTAAGGGAGTGTCTAACTTAAAATATGCTCTTTAACCATCTGACTAGAAAAAGTTAAACCCCCACATCCCCCCTGCTTACCGGAGTTTGTTACATCAGTCTGTTTCTACTACAGCGCCGCTGATCAGGCGGAAAAAACGTGTGTGCTCATTACAGCTTGCTCCCGGTAACCGGCGCGCTGTGCCCTCATGGACGAGCGTTGATTATTTGTTATCATGTGACTGACAGCATCCAGATCATTTTTTAGGCTGGAATTGATACTGATGGTTACATTTTAACATTGAGGGGCACAGACGGACCTTCACACACATATGCAAAAAAGAAAAAGCCCTGGAAAAAAAGGGCACTTTGGACATCAAAGAGAAAAGGGGCAGGTGCTCAAGCCCCTTTAGCCGCCCCCTCTGCACGTGCCTGCTATGAAGTGAAGTTACGTTCTTCTCTGAGTGTAGCACAAATAATTGATTTTTTATCTATTATTTATTTTTATTATTATTTTAATTGTTAGTATTGTTTAAATGTTTTATTTTTAGTTGATTTAATTGTGGTTACTATGATTTATGTATTTTAGTTTCTCTGATATTTTCTTTTTAAACACTTGTGCTTTGCTGTCTTATACTGTTTTGTGGCTTTGAAAGAGGACCCCCTTGAAAATGAGATGGTTCATCTCAAGGGGTTTTATCCTTTTTAAATATAAGTAAATAAATAAACACTGTAAGTGAATGGTACCAGATAGCATTGCCAGAAAAAACGTCCATAAAACTCACTAAATGGTAAATGGCTTGTATTTATAGAGCACTTTCTAGAGTGCTGAACACTCCCCAAAGTGATGTACAACACAATCAGTCATTCACACTCACACACTGGTGGTGATAAACTATGTTGTAGTCACAGCTGCCCTCGGACACTCTGACAGAGGCGGGGCTGCCATGCACCGGTGACCTTCCAAGTCCCTCTGACCACCACCAGTAGGCAAGTTGGGTGAAGTGTCTTGCCCAAAGACACAATGACAATCTAACTCAGCCAGAGCTGGGGATTGAACCAGCGATTCTCCAGTTGCCAGACTGGCCACTCTACCAACTGAGCTATATGCTGCCCCATGATAATATGATAATAATTCAGACTAGTGACCTCAGTAACCATATCGACTGCAAGGGAAAATAAAAAGTAACACGAAGGAATTACATGTACTATTTCTAACTCGGGACTACTTTTATGACAAAGAGCAGCTGTAACCCTCCACTGAACGGCGGAGCTCCGGTGAACAGCGCAAGGACATGACGCACGGTTTATGTTTACGGAAGTAGGTGTCTTTGGGGCCGTGCGTGAGTTTGAGAAATCTAGGGTGATAGGATAGGAATGTCCCACCGCATACATCACCTCAGATTTTTCAAGTTCTAATCATGGAGTGGAGCTCCGGAGCACCCGGAGGAGCGTGCGCAGCAGAGCCGCCTTAGATGCACTGTAAGCGGACTGAGGTCCAGGAAACAGTCGGGGATTTGCGGCCTACAGTGCCGAGACCCATAAACATCAACAGATTGCTGTGCGGTCGCCTATAACAGCACCTTTAGCTCTGTGGAACCCTATAATCCATCAGAGAGGTTCTCAGCTCCATAAACAAGATAACACCAGTTTGATGAGAAAAACCACAGATTCAGACGAAGGAAGTCCGCCATTGACCAGCAACACAACACAACGGTGCAATGCTGCCACCTACTGGATATACATTTATTATTACTTTTTTAGCTTCCAGGACACGCAGAAGCGTCAGTTGATGTCACTTCCGTAGGACAGCGCGGGAAATTCGGGCCCCGATTTGCAGAACATTTTACAGCTCACAGCCTGTTCTAGATTATGGAATGATACATGGGTGGCCTCATTCTTTTTTATTTAAAATGCGTCATCACTCATTTACCTAAATAAACTGAACATGCAGGATTACTTTTATTAAAATCCTGAATCTAGTCCCTTTAAAGCTTGCTTTTACATTTACGAAGGTTTTTATTGGGGCTAGCAGATTTCGGTCCAAGTCTGTTTTGTCAATTGTCTTTAAATTTGGCATCACTATTATATATACATAGATTTTTTTTTCATACTTCCATTTCGGCTCTAAACAGGACGGTTGCTCTTTTTTCCACTCTGCTGTGTGTCTGCTTTTTATCCTGTAACAACTATATTAGCAAGTCCCTCATTCTTCCTTCACTTGGATTAAACATTTCTGTCAACATGGAACTTTTGAGCTGGACTCTCAACCTGACTGACACAATTTTTTCCTAGCTGAAAAGAGAGCAAGGGACTCCGGTGTTTCCACAAGTTACATTTGCAGTGGGCTACCTGATGAATCCATGGAAAAAGTGGGACATTGTGTGCCTCACTCACCTTTCTCTGGAGGATGTGGAAGATTTGAACATTTTTGGACTTCCGATGATCAGTTTCCTGCCTTTGGCTGTGGTGGGTTTCTGTTACGCTGACAACAAATGAAGAAAATAGCAGATTTAGTGGGGGCTATTGGCAGGCTGTCTGCTCTCCAAGAAAATCAATCACAGGCCATGAACTTAATCACTCTGAGGGCTGAAAGAACTCGCTCGGGGACAGGTTTTGAGTGCTGAACTCATTAAAGGGGTGAAAAACACCCATGAGAGAATGGTCCGAGTTGATTGGAATTAAAAGCCATGATTCAAAATTTTAGATTTAGAAGAGCAAGCAAACAGACAGTGAGGTGGCAAAATGATATCATTTTGTGATTGAAAAAGCATTAGAACTAAGAACATGGAATTAAAGGCGTGGTTTTGTCAGAATCCATGTTTTTCAGGTTTTCATAGTTTCTAATAGTTCCCCCTGAGCCTGTCATGTAGGCCAAACATGAAAACTCTGTTCCCTGATTATTTTTAAAAAACAGAAAAAGTGATAAATGAAACTTAAAAATGTGGAACTGCATTTGTGCACGGTTTGACATCACAACGTGTATTGGCTGAGATGGTAACGCCTTTCGGTCCACCCAGCTAGCTTTTGTTTTTGTTGAAAATTCAACATGGCGGAACGCACGCAGACGCAGTGTTCCCAACTCGGGGATATACTGTACCTGGCTGGCTGCCTGCCGCAGGTCCATCTCTCTGTTTTTTTCCCCTCCCTCTCTGTGTATGTGTTTAAGCCGTTAAGCACCACGCTGCGCGACCCCCCCTCTCCTTGTCGGACGGGAGCGCGGGTGAGACACAGCAAGAGGAGAAATAGAGGGGAACGCTGAGGGAATGAGTTTTATCAGGAAGCAGCTCCCTCAAAGCTAATCTTTAGTAAAGACTAGAAGCTACTGTTTGTTACCTGGGTGTTTATCTTTTTCACTCTTTCTCTTTCCAAAGTATCTCGGGACATTTCGGGGGCGGAGTATTGACGTTTCGGTCATCCAATCAGAAGCGAGGGCGGTGCATATCATGAATACTAATGAGAATCCTGCTGTTTCAAATTCAGGTGTCAGATGGGAAACGTCTAAAGCTTCTATTATAAGCATCAAAGCTTCTTTCTTTATAAAAATGACACAGACAGCATTGAATTACACTATAGAACAATGCAAAACTATAAAATAACCCAGAAAACCACACATTTAAGAGGTCTAGCCATGCTTCATAGCCCACTGATTGGTCTGGTCAGTCTCGTACCGGGCCAATCACAACGATTAAACGGGTCGGAGGGCGGGATTAGCTGATGACATCAGAGCTCAGACTCTGAATTTTAACAACATGGCGGCAGCTCGGGAGCCGCGTTCGTTTGAAACGTCTTTATTATGAACTTTGGACGATTTAGATCTGGGTTTTTCTCTAAGACGTGAACAGAGAGAGGAACTAAAGGCTTTTATTTTGAAAGAGGATTTATTGGCCGACAGGACACGGTAAAATTTTAATCTTCCTGTTGGTTCTGGTTGATGCTAAACGGCTCTAGCGCTATACAATAGCATGCGAAGACGGTTTGATTGACAACCGTTGATCCCGCCCCTATGAATGAGTCGTTTCAGTGGACCGTGGCCAGACTTTATATTCACATATATAGTCTGGTTTACCAGGCTAAGTTTAACCATGATTTCTAAGAAAACACATTCTCCTTGAGTTTCAGGAGGAAGTGAAGTCAAGAGAGTCTTGATAACGCCTCCTTTCCAATTTCTGGCTTCCCATTGGTTAATCCTAAATCCTATAAAAACTAATGATTTCCATACTTCTCTAGTTCAGTCTAAGTCTCTGTTTTTGAGTCGATATGCTCAAGTCTGAAGGCTGACTGTCTCTGATGAGTCTCGGCTAAACATGTAGTCTGAGACCTCCCTTGTCTGGAATCAAGCCAGGTTCCAGACCCCTGCTTTTGCCAAGATGACTCAATCTTTTTCTAATTCATGAAGAACCATGTTTTTGAATTCAGTTTACCAGAACTGCTAGATAAGCATTTGATTTCAATAAATCTCTGGAGCAGAGTGAAGTTCCCTCATGCTTCAAACGCTCCACCATCATTCCAGTACCAAAAAAATCCTCCATCACAGAACTGAATGACTACAGACCTGTTGCACTGACATCTGTAGTCATGAAATCATTTGAACGACTGGTGTTGGTCCACCTGAAAGATATCAAGGACACTTGCTGGACCCCCTGCAATTTGCCTACCGAGCAAACAGGTCGGTGGATGATGCAGTGAACATGGGACTGCATTACATCCTGCAACACCTCGACAATCCAGAGACTTATGCAAGGATCCTGTTTGTGGACTTCAGCTCAGCGTTCAACGCCGTCATCCCGGACATCCTCTCCTCCAAACTCTCCCAGCTCAACGTGTCTCCTGCTATCTGTCAGTGGATCACCAGCTTCCTCACAGACAGGAGACAGCAGGTGAGGATAGGAGAGGTCACCTCAGAAATTGGGACCACCAGCACAGGGACCCCCCAGGGATGTGTCCTCTCTCCACTGCTCTTCTCACTTTACACAAATAACCCGACTGTAGAACTCCTTAAGTTTGCTGATGACACCACGGTCATTGGACTCATCAAGAACAATGATGAGTCAGCATACCGTGGGGAGGTTGAACAGCTGGGTCTTTGGTGCAGTCAGAACAACCTGGAGCTGAACCTGCTCAAGACAGTGGAGATGAGAGTGGACTTCATGAGACGTCCACCAGCACTGCTGCCCCTCACCATATCCAATGTGTCCCCTGTGGAGAGCTTCAAGTTCCTGGGTACCACTATATCCCAAGACTTAACATGGGACAGCAACATCACCTCCTTCATCAAAAAGGCTCAACAGAGGATGAACTTCCTGCAGCAACTGAGGAAGTTTGTTCTGCCAAAGGAGCTGTTGATCCACTTTTACACAGCTGTGTTTGAGTCTGTCCTGTGTCTCCGTCACAGTGTGGTTTGGCTCAGCCACCATTCAGGACAAAAAGAGACTACAGCAGACCATAAAAACAGCAGAAAGAATCATAGGTGCCCCCCTGCCCCCCATTCAGGACCTCTACATGTTGAGAACCAGGCAGGAAAAGCCACAGCTGATCCCTCACACCCCGGACACAGTCTTTTTGAGCTCCTCCCCTCAGGCAGACGATACAGAAGTCTGCAGACCAGAACCAGTCGCCATAACAACAGTTTCTTTCCTCATGCCATCACCATTCTGAATAACTGACTGTCCTGCTGTGATGTTCAGATCTCTGCCTTCAGATCCTCCTTTTAATATGTCTGCCGTGTATGTTTTTTTTTATTTTTGTTTGTTTCTAATGTTTGTGATGACTGCCATGTTTGTCTGCCTAAATGTGCAATGTCTGTAATGATTGTTCTTGAGAGTTACCAACAGCCGGAAACAAATTCCTTGTGTGTTCCTCACACTTGGCGAATAAATCTGATTCTGATGCCAGCCAGTGAAGTTGACCTTACTTCTGCCGTCTGATTATCTGGGATCAGCTGTCCAGGTTCTGTGTTGAGAACACTGAACCTTTCAGTCAACGTCCTCCGTCTCCTGAGCATTCCTCTCAGGATCCGTCGAACCCGACTGACCACACTCCCTCTGAATCCACTCAGAAGTCACTGCCCTGGTACAGTAAGACCTTCGACTAAATCTGGTGTCAGATTGTTTATCATAATTTATCATTAATTACTAAAATCAACTCAGCCAGGTTAATTTTATAATTACTCAACTTCACTTCCTTAAGAAACTAAACTAGACCCTTCTTTAACATCTTTAATCATTTTGATCAATGTTTATTCATGTTTTGTTTGTTTTATTTTGTAAATATAGTAATAAATTCCTTTTTATATAAAACTATTTTGCCTCTGCTCTGTGTCAGATTACTAATAAATTTGATTCACTGAAATCCAAAAGAACCTATTTTGAGAGTCAATCTGATATTAATGATCAAACAATATTGATGACTCATTTATGAGACATTATATTCTGTTTGATAATATTAATATTTTATTGACAATTTATAAAGTGTAGCACACGTCATTAACGCTACATTTATCAAACATAAACTATTCCCATTTCAAGGATGTCCACCAATAAAATTGCTGTAAATTACCCACAACATTCTCAAAACCCAGAAGTTAGTGTCTTGGATTTCTTAAGAATTCTCATGGTAACTTTCCACAATGATAGTTGCAGATTGCAGTTTTCCTAGCCTGAGTTTTGTAATATCATTAAAAATAGCAATGCAAACTCTTTACACGTTGTAGGTTTGTTGACACAAGATACATCAGTTTATTGTCTCTAGAAAAAAAAAATCACTCACCAAAAACTAAATTTATCTGGCAACAAACTGGCACTTGTGTGTCTTTTTACATAAAGGCTTAAATCACTGACTACAAAATAATAATGGCCCTCACAGAAGTTACTTCATGCATTAGAAAACAATACTGAAAATGTGTCCTCAAATAAAGTAACAAGATACTGCTGTCAGTCAAAACTTGTTCAGTTAGTGATAGTCATTTCTTCTATTGATAAACTAATCATTGCCCGCAACTCTTAATTTCTATTATTCTGTTTTAAGTTAATCTGTTGCAAACATCTGGAATTTACACTGTCTATACTCACCTTGTGTTTATGTCTCTTGTAGTCCTTGTGGATGTGTGATGAATGTGTTCAGTTTTCCCTTCAGCATGCAGGACTTTATACAGACTTAAACGGAACTAAACAAGCACCTCCTACCTAAACAAATAAGGTCATGAGGAACAAACGACAATTTTCCCAGAAACCACGACTTTGAAGACGTTAATACAGTACAAGCACAATTTTATCCGAAAAATGTTTATTCAAAACAGTTAAAAAGGTCTAAAAAATGTACATTTTATATAGTGTATCTCACTGATCATTTGTGAAGGTGATGGTACGTCTACAAATGCTTTAACTCCTGCACTGGGGGAAATATACAATGCCATATTCATAATAGAAAATAATTCCCTTGGTAGATAATATGGCCAGTTTTTTTTACCAATCAAAACTCCAGCTGTGGTGAACAGTTGACTAAAGGGCCATTGACACACCAGGCTTATTACTGTGTGTGTGTGTGTGTTTGTTTTTATATTTAGTGCAATTTCCCACCAGCACTTTGGTTCCAAAAACTGCAAAATTATTTCAGATTGAAGGTCTAGCTCAGCAGTTCCCAAACTTTTTTTGCAGCGCACCCCCTTCTATGTCCCAGCTGTGTTCACTCACCCACATCCCCGGATGGAGACATTTGACCAAGGATTACTGTGAGAGTTGCCTGTCCTACGGTCAGTAAACACCCCTCGCATTTCCATGTGATGTTCTTATCTTGAAAAGACGGCGGGTGTGTATGGGGGATACACCAATGCCAAATGCATTTGCATTTGGGCACCGTAGCTGGAATAGTTGGAACTGATGCTGCTGAGTCTGACAACAGCGAGGCAGAAGAGGAAGAGGCGCTTCGTCTTCCTCCAGAGTTGGCCGAGCTGTTCAGAAGTGACACAGAGGAAGAAGAATTCAATGGATTTTAGTTTTTTGGAGCGAGATTTGAGCTTGTTATATTATTTATAGTTGTTTAAAGAACTGTTAATATGTTATGTTAACATGAACACTATTCAGTTTGTTGTTGCGTCGTGTAGCTGAATAACTATCAGTGTCGCGTTTGCATACGCCTATTCAGCCTGTTTTCTATTCTGTTATTGTTATAACTTGCCTTTCAATGTAAAATACCAGTTCTTGGTCTCAGATTTTGTGAAATAAAATTTCCTCCAAAAATGCGACTTATATATGTTTTTTTCTTCCTCGTTTTCCTTTTTTGGGCTGGTGCGACGTATACTCAGGAGCGACTTATAGTCCGGAAAATTCAGTAGACAGTATTTACACTGTACCAAAGATATTTGTTTCATAAAATGTTTGTGCAATCATAAACAGTGTGTACATACTGTGGCTCCCTTGGGGGGTGGGGGGGTTCAAAGTACACTTTGACAGGGAGCCCTCAAAGTCCAATACTGCCTTGGGCACCCAAATTCCTTGGAACTGCCCTGCTGCCAAACACTGGTTTAAAAAAAGAGCAAAAATGTTCAGAATGTGTTTACTGTCAAACAGTCATACCAAAGAAATCCCGTTTATCTTGACTATTAACCTGCTTTTATTGAGAAAAGGGAGGGGACTTATCGTGAAGCAGACTGAATTCCAGAACATTCTTCGACTCTTTCTGTAGGCTATTGTTGTGTTAGAGGGAGTTGTGTTTATGGGAGGAGCTGCAGTTGAGGTGAGCAGAACTTGTCCTCAGAGAGATTTTATATTCTGTTGTTTTCTTAGATGAGTTGTTACCGGTATTATTCAGGCTGGAGGCTCTGCTCTGCACGAAACTCTTAAAACTGGTTCAGCTAGACTGTCAAAAACTGAAAATAGATTTTATGTAGTAGACCGTTCAAGTGAGATAGCTGAACTAACTACATTCTGTACAATCAGTACTCCCCTTAACNTCCGAAAAATGTTTATTCAAAACAGTTAAAAAGGTCTAAAAAATGTACATTTTATATAGTGTATCTCACTGATCATTTGTGAAGGTGATGGTACGTCTACAAATGCTTTAACTCCTGCACTGGGGGAAATATACAATGCCATATTCATAATAGAAAATAATTCCCTTGGTAGATAATATGGCCAGTTTTTTTTACCAATCAAAACTCCAGCTGTGGTGAACAGTTGACTAAAGGGCCATTGACACACCAGGCTTATTACTGTGTGTGTGTGTGTGTTTGTTTTTATATTTAGTGCAATTTCCCACCAGCACTTTGGTTCCAAAAACTGCAAAATTATTTCAGATTGAAGGTCTAGCTCAGCAGTTCCCAAACTTTTTTTGCAGCGCACCCCCTTCTATGTCCCAGCTGTGTTCACTCACCCACATCCCCGGATGGAGACATTTGACCAAGGATTACTGTGAGAGTTGCCTGTCCTACGGTCAGTAAACACCCCTCGCATTTCCATGTGATGTTCTTATCTTGAAAAGACGGCGGGTGTGTATGGGGGATACACCAATGCCAAATGCATTTGCATTTGGGCACCGTAGCTGGAATAGTTGGAACTGATGCTGCTGAGTCTGACAACAGCGAGGCAGAAGAGGAAGAGGCGCTTCGTCTTCCTCCAGAGTTGGCCGAGCTGTTCAGAAGTGACACAGAGGAAGAAGAATTCAATGGATTTTAGTTTTTTGGAGCGAGATTTGAGCTTGTTATATTATTTATAGTTGTTTAAAGAACTGTTAATATGTTATGTTAACATGAACACTATTCAGTTTGTTGTTGCGTCGTGTAGCTGAATAACTATCAGTGTCGCGTTTGCATACGCCTATTCAGCCTGTTTTCTATTCTGTTATTGTTATAACTTGCCTTTCAATGTAAAATACCAGTTCTTGGTCTCAGATTTTGTGAAATAAAATTTCCTCCAAAAATGCGACTTATATATGTTTTTTTCTTCCTCGTTTTCCTTTTTTGGGCTGGTGCGACGTATACTCAGGAGCGACTTATAGTCCGGAAAATTCAGTAGACAGTATTTACACTGTACCAAAGATATTTGTTTCATAAAATGTTTGTGCAATCATAAACAGTGCGCGATCTCGTTCTTTCGGTCATTACCCAGAGCTCATGACCATAGGTGAGGATTGGGAGGTAGATCGACCGGTAAATCAAGAGCCTCGCTTTCCGGCTCAGCTCCTTCCTCACCACAACAGACCGGTTCAGCATCCGCATCACTGCAGACGCTGCCCCAATCCGCCTGTCGATCTCCCGCGCCCTCCTTCCCTCACTCGTGAACAAGACCCCGAGATACTTGAACTCCTCCACTTGAGGCAGGATCTCTCTCCCAACCTGTAGTTGGCAAGCCTGTCATGATCCCCTGTCTGTTCTGTTTAGTTCTTGTCTGGTCTGGTTAGTCTTGTCTGTTTTCCCCTGTGTTCCTGGCTCCTGCTCTCGCCCCTCCCTCACGTGTCAAGTATCTCCCGGTGTTTCTTGTTCCGTTAATTTCTACCACAGTTTTTAAGCCCTTCTGTTTCTTGTCTCGTCCTCGGTTCATCTGTTTCTGTTCCTGCTCTGTTTCTGTCAGTCATAGTCCTGTCCAGTTTTATTTAATAAAAACCTGCATTTTTGGATTACCTCCGTCTCCTGCCTCCTGCTTACCAGCACCTTGGGTCCTTCTGCCTGATCACAGCCACCGTCGTGACAAAGCCACCCTTTTCCGACCGAGAACCATGGCCTCAGATTTGGAGGTGCTGATCCTCATTCCAGCCGCTTCACACTCGGCTGCGAACCTCCCCAGCAAGAGCTGTAGGTCAGAGCCTGATGAAGCTAGGAGGACCACATCATCTGCAAAAAGCAGAGACGAGATTCTCCTGTCACCAAACTCCACCCCCTCCACACCACGGCTGCGCCTAGAAATCCTGTCCATAAAGGTTATGAACAGGACCGGTGACAAAGGGCAGCCCTGGAGGAGTCCAACCCTCACTGGGAACAGGTCCAACTTACTGCCGGCTATGCGGACCAGACTCACACTCCTCTGGTACAGGGACTGAATGGCCCTTAACAAAAGACCATCCACCCCGTACTCCTGGAGCGCCCCCCACAGGGTGTCCCTGGGGACACGGTCATAAGCCTTCTCCAAATCCACAAAACACATGTGGATTGGTTGGGCAAACTCCCATGACCCCTCCATCACCCTAGCGAGGGTAAAGAGCTGGTNCTCCACCTGCTGCCCCTGCTCCTTGTTCTACTTGGGCTACTTCTTCGGGTTGGTAAGGAGGAGGTCGTGCTGGCAGTAATAAATCATCCTCTTGTTTTAGCAGCAGTGTGTTAGCCTCTCTCTTTTTCTTTCTTTCCTCTTTAGCTGCTGTTACATTTTGTTGTCTGTTTTCTGTTTCTTTTTTCCACGTTCTAGCTATCTTTAGTTCTTCCTCCGTTTCCTTTTTCTTTTTGCCTTTGGCAGTGGCTGCTTGAGCTTCCAGTTGTATCACTAAATTGTGCCATTGATCTCCTTTTAAGTGTCCATCAACTTTATATTTATTTTTCCATTTTTGTAAAAATTTGGTGTTGTTTTCATCCTTTTGATGCATATATTTTGTGTCTCCCTTGAGTTTTTCTTTGGATCTGCACAATCCCATGTTTGGTTTCCTTCGTTTGGGTTTATTTGTTATTTGTTTATTTTAGTTGTTTTTATTTATTTAACTTGATTCAGGTTGTAGGTTTTCTTTTTTCTTGACTTAACCTAATTTGAGGTAGTTTTCTTTCTTTATTTATTTTAAGTTAAGTTATTCTCTTTTTAGTCTAGGTTGAGGTATCCCAGAAAATCTAGGGTTATTACAATTATTCCTACAGTTAATGTTAAGGTTGATGCTGTTATTGCAATAAGAAGTTTTCTCTCTTCAGACATTTATAGTTTATTTTTCCTTTAGTTTAACTTTTATTTTTGTTTCTATAGTGTAGCTTTAATTTCACTATATTTTGTTTTTCCAGTTCTTTTCCTGTATTCCTTTAGGTTTTATTTTTCTGCGTTGTGTTTTTTTTCCAATAAGGTGTCTATTTTATGTACTATTTATCCATCTAAGGAGTATAAGTTTAAACAGCCTGGAGAAATTTCAGCTAAACACAGACACGTCCCATGAATCTACTTCACCAGACAGTCGAGCTTTGCCGACCTGATGATTCAACTCTGGGATAGCGTCTCAATCCTCTCTAGTCTTGGGGTCGCCTAGGGTTCCCCCACTGCTTTTTAGGTGCTTTTTAAGGGTTTTGAAACGCCGTTCAAACCCAGAGGAATCGCCGCCCTCTTTACTTTTTGTAGGTAAAGATCGCCGTCTTATTCCTACTTTAAGGGTCTCGAAACGCTGTTCGAGCCCAGTTTTGAGGATCGCCGCCTCGTTTACTTTTTATTTTTAAGAGCTCTGTTTACTTTTTAGGGTATCGAAGACGCCGTTCGATCCCTTGATCTGAGGAACGCCGCCTAGATCGTCTTTGAGCCACGGAGCTTTTAATCAGCCGTGCGCTCAGGCAGAAACGCCGTCTGCCTCTTTAGTTTCACTTTTTTGCACCTTTCTCTGTTCTTTCTTAAGCTGTTAGTTCTTTTTAGCTGTAAACGTTATACTCACACCCGTTTAGTGGTCTGATTGAGTTCGTTGTTCGGATCCCGTCAAAATTCCCCGTCAAAGGATGAAGGTGTTTTGCCGGCCAGAAGGCAATTCAGCGTTCGGGACTTTTTTCCAGGTTTTTATAGTTACCTGACCACCGGTGAGTTTTCGGCAGTGTCCTTCGTCCGTCGGCGGTGGAGGATGTTTGGGATCCGGGTCACGGCACCAAGAATGATAGAGATTTTACTCTCAAAGAAACCCCGAGCTCCAAGGAACAGAATCAGACCAGACAATCAGTTTAGTTTCAGAGCAGTGTGAGTGAGAGGCCACACGTCAGTTTGTTAGACTTCAGTGTGGAACTCTACTTAAGTGAGAGACCACACGTCAGTTTGTTAGACTTCAGTGTGGAACTCTACTTGAGTGAGAGACCACACGTCAGTTTGTTAGACTTCAGTGTGGAACTCTACTGCTGGGATCTTTTCTCAGCCCATATTTATTCAGAATACAGGTTGCACAACATCACATGATTGCGTTCAAAGCAAAGATAACATTATGCTGCTTAAGATCATTTCTACTTCAAGGGTAGACTTTTCTGTCCACGTTGTAGATTCAAAAAGCACAGTAGTAAAGGATGTTTTGATTGTTCAGAACACTTAGTGCCTGTAACTTTGCAAACCTCAGCTGGAGATTAAAAAAGTCATGAGCAGGATACATTTTGCAAGAGCAGACATTAATCATAATAATTAAAAACTCCTTCATGTACATACTGTGGCTCCCTTGGGGGGTGGGGGGGTTCAAAGTACACTTTGACAGGGAGCCCTCAAAGTCCAATACTGCCTTGGGCACCCAAATTCCTTGGAACTGCCCTGCTGCCAAACACTGGTTTAAAAAAAGAGCAAAAATGTTCAGAATGTGTTTACTGTCAAACAGTCATACCAAAGAAATCCCGTTTATCTTGACTATTAACCTGCTTTTATTGAGAAAAGGGAGGGGACTTATCGTGAAGCAGACTGAATTCCAGAACATTCTTCGACTCTTTCTGTAGGCTATTGTTGTGTTAGAGGGAGTTGTGTTTATGGGAGGAGCTGCAGTTGAGGTGAGCAGAACTTGTCCTCAGAGAGATTTTATATTCTGTTGTTTTCTTAGATGAGTTGTTACCGGTATTATTCAGGCTGGAGGCTCTGCTCTGCACGAAACTCTTAAAACTGGTTCAGCTAGACTGTCAAAAACTGAAAATAGATTTTATGTAGTAGACCGTTCAAGTGAGATAGCTGAACTAACTACATTCTGTACAATCAGTACTCCCCTTAACTCTGGGAATGGGTTTTAAAAGCTCGTGCTTAAAATGTCAACACAAGCAATTGATTTAACAGAATCTTTTGACACCCATCCATCCATTTATCTCTCTCGTCTTCTTCCGCTTATCCGGGTCCGGGTCGCGGGGGCAGCATCCCAATTAGGGAGCTCCAGACAGTCTTCTCCCCAGCCACTTCTACCAGCTCCTCCGGCAGGATCCCAAGGCGCTCCAGGGCCAAACCAGAGATATATTTCCTCCAGTGTGTCCTGGGTCGACCCGGGGGCCTCCTGCCGGCAGGACATGCCTGAAACACCTCCCTGGGGAGGCGTCCAGGGGGCATCCTAACAAGATGCCCGAACCACCTCAGCTGGCTCCTTTCGACATGGAGGAGCAGCGGTTCTACTCCGAGTCTCTCCCGGATGTCCGAGCTCCTCACCCTATCCCTAAGGCTGAGCCCGGCAACCCTGCGGAGAAAACTCATTTCGGCCGCTTGTATC
>SSNR01000493.1:334858-371173 GCA_006937965.1 Callopanchax toddi | reverse complement strand
GTCACTAAACACCTGTAACCTCGTTATTAAACACCTGTAACCTCGTTAATAAACACCTGTAACCTCGTCACTAAACACCTGTAACCTCGCTAATAAACACCTGTAACCTCGTCACTAAACACCTGTAACCTCGTTAATAAACACCTGTAACCTCGTCACTAAACACCTGTAACCTCGTTATTAAACACCTGTAACCTCGTCACTAAACACCTGGAACCTCGTTAATAAACACCTGTAACCTCGTTATTAAACACCTGTAACCTCGTTAATAAACACCTGTAACCTCATTATTAAACACCTGTAACCTCGTTATTAAACACCTGTAACCTCGTTATTAAACACCTGTAACCTCGTCACTAAACACCTGTAACCTCGTTATTAAACACCTGTAACCTCGTTAATAAACACCTGTAACCCCGTTATTAAACACCTGTAACCTCGTCACTAAACACCTGGAACCTCGTTAATAAACACCTGTAACCTCGTTAATAAACACCTGTAACCTCGTTAATAAACACCTGTAACCTCGTTAATAAACACCTGTAACCTCGTTAATAAACACCTGTAACCTCGTTAATAAACACCTGTAACCTCGTCACTAAACACCTGTAACCTCGTCAATAAACACCTGGAACCTCGTCAATAAACACCTGTAACCTCGTTAATAAACACCTGTAACCTCGTTATTAAACACCTGTAACCTCGTTATTAAACACCTGTAACCTCGTCAATAAACACCTGGAACCTCGTTAATAAACACCTGTAACCTCGTTAATAAACACCTGTAACCTCGTTAATAAACACCTGTAACCTCGTTATTAAACACCTGTAACCTCGTTATTAAACACCTGTAACCTCGTTATTAAACACCTGTAACCTCGTTAATAAACACCTGTAACCTCGTCACTAAACACCTGTAACCTCACATCCTGACGTCTCATTCCTGGATGGAACGGAAAAAACTTTAGTTTTAAAAAGTCAAAAATTCAGAAAATATTCTAAAAAACAACAATCGGTGAATTGGTCTTAGATGTGTTCTGGTAGATGTGCGTGTACGAGAGAGCATTGATCAGGTAAAAGTTGGGAACCGTTGGTGTAGATTATAATCAGCTGCAGCTGGAATCCAGATGTTCTGAAGGTCTTCAGAGTTTCCTTTGGATTCTGGAAGTTTTTGTTGTTTATGTTCTGGAAAGTGTTTTATTTTTCCATGTTTTCTTGAGCAACTGTTTCTTTTTTCCTCCTTTTTTAATTTATAAATCTTCTCCTGTTAGTTTCTGTTCACTGTAATTATGATTTATTTCATTTAGGGTGAATTTATGAGTAAATGTGGTCGTTCTGTGTCACACTGTTGACCTTTATGTTCTGTGATAACTTCTAACTGATGTTGACATGATAAGCATGCAGCTCTTTATCGCCCTAAAGAACCTAAAAACCAGTTTTCCATAACAAGCTGTGATGAAGCAGCAGCAGCGGAGTTACTCACCACTAAAAGTGCGAACAGGATGACTCCACAGCTCCAGGCGTCCGCTTTCCTCCCGTCATATTTCTCCCCCTGATCCAAACAGGAGCATAACACAGAGAAAATGTTAAAGCTTTTAAAAAAGAGTTCATCACAAGTCTAAAATGTACCTGACTCAGAGAAATTCACCAGAATGGGATTAATCCTAACAAACATCCTCAGCACCACAAACACTAAACATGGAATAACTTTGTCCTCCTGATGATTTTCCTCCTTTTGTTTCTTTCTCCTTTAATCATGAGAATCAGGTGATTTAAATATATTTATTGTATTGTTTTACTCTTTAGGTAATGAGAGTACTTTCATGTATGAACATATGTTGTATGTATGTAGTTATGATGACAATTTGAAAAAAAAATCATAAAAAAAATGAAGAAGACAGTAGCTGAACTTTATAAACACAACAGACTGTAAACTCATGAAACCAGATTTCCACAGTTCTGGTTGTTTTTCCACCTTCCTTCAACAGGAGGGTCAGCAGAGGGGAGATGTTCTGTAGGTTTGTTTGGACAGATCAGATGAAATGTTGGCGCTGAATCCACCCATACATCAGAGAGTCCACAAAAACAAGGAGATCCAAAGTGCTTTTCATCCTAGTGAATGGATGTAAGAGCAGCTTTACTGAATGAGAGGAGGAATCACTCACCCTGATGACCTCTGGGCAGGCGTAGTGAGGAGATCTGTAGGAGAAAAACAAACGTTCATCAAAACACGACTTCATAAAGAAACGATGCTCCAGAGGAACGAAACAAAATCAAAAAGACTGTAAGTAAGTAAAGTTTATTTATGTAGCGCCTTTCACAGATATACATCACAAAGCGCTTCACAACACAAACAAAAGAACAAAACTGAGAAAACATTGAAAACAAAAAACAAAACAGAGATTTGGGCATACAGGGGATCTACATGGTAAATGATGAGACTTGGGCAGAAATACTGGGGCAAACTTCAATACAATATTTGGGCTTGGGCAGAACAACTTTAGGGAAAACTTCAATAATATGTTTGGGCAAAGCAATAAAAGGGGAAAAAAAATGGGAGCAGGTTAGAAAAGGGCTAGAAAGGAGGGAGGGTTCAGAGCAGCTGCTCCATTCATTCTGTAGCGTGGGGTTGTTCAAGGGCACAGATAAGATTAGAAGTGGTTTGTCAGGCAGCAGCCATGTTTCCTCCACTGCCTTATTGTTCATTGCTGTTCGTTCTGCTGGCTTCACCCTCCAAACAGTTGAATCATGGCCATCCCCACTGATCTGACAGTCAGACACCTCAGGTGTAATTTGCTCCGCTCCAGAGTTCGTTAGCAGCCAGTCCTCCAGAACGACTCCTTCACCGTGAGCGTTTCAGTGTTCAAAGCACAAATCAGCCCCTCCTGAAGTGCAGGACACCTGCTGCCAATCGCTCCCGCTGATCAGATCGGTTTTATCAGCTGAATGTTACATAGAGCATATCACACTGGAACTGACTCTCATTTTAAACAATTAAAAGGGCATTAAGTCTTTAGATTCCACTTAAAGGACGAGAAACACGTTTCTGCTGGAATGTGATTTAAAAGCTCTAAAGTCTAAACGTGACCTGGACATGGAGCCATTTGTTCTTCTTAGTCAAATATTCACCAGCTGAGCAGAAAAACGAGCGTTTGACAGATAAAGCTCCTCATCCAGTCCCTGTTTGAATCCCAGTCCAGTTCTCTGGTTCCTGTCTGAGGTTCAGCTCTGGTCCAAGAGACAAACACCAGTCTAATGCTTCAGTGTCTTTAGATCTTTTAATCAGATGGTTTTAAATCTAACTATCAAAAGATGTATTTTTTAAATAAAGAATTACATGAAGCTTTGGATTCTGGACCTCTGCTGTCTGCTCCTGATCCTGACTGATGGCCGCTTCTTTCTTCAGACTTTCTTCAGACTTTGTGGGTTTTTGTTTGTCAACCTGAGGATTGATCACACGTTCTTCAAGGGATTAACGTCTGTGGAGCTTCCTGGACCCAGAACTTAGTTCTGACTTCAGCCTGATGGCCCGGTGCTCCGTCATGCTGGGGAAGATAACGCTCATCAGAAGTGTTGCTGGGTGTTTGGAGGAGTTCCTCAGGGAGGATGCTTCGTTCTCGTTCTTTATTCGTCCCTTGTTTGTGAAGCAACCGTCACATGAACGGTCTCAGGATGCGTTTTTTGGCAGAACTCAGGACGTTCTCTTCTCCAGACAATCCTGTTTCTAGACGTTCCAAATAATCAGAACAGAGATCTATCAGAGAAACAACTTTCCTCCAGAGCTCTGCCGCCCAGTCCCTGGACCTCTAGCAGACTCTCGGTCTGGCCCTGATGCTTCCAGAGAACATTTATTTCATCTCATCACTCCTCAGAACATATACTATAGATTCTATAGGAACTTTCTTTGTAAAAAGAAACATTTTTGACCTTCCCAAAACTTTTGGCCACAGCTGTAGGACATTAGTCTGACATTTTAAAGAAATATGACCCATTTGTTGAAGCTTTCACATAAATTCATTAAATATTAAGTAATTTATGTTTTTAAAAACGTAAGAAACTCCAAAGCTGAATCAGCAGATGTTTCCTCCTGAAGACTTACTTTACTGTTTATCATTAATGATATTCCTTCCTTATTTGATTGTCTCATTTTATAGTAATGACTGTTTGATGTTTGCTGCAGCCTCCATTTGTTAACCTGTTATAAAACGAGGCAGAAGACATTAAGAAATATGCACACTATGTGGAAAAAAGAAAAAGATTCCTGTATCATCATCGTTTCAGCGTTCCTCTTCATGGAGACGCAGCAGAGAGACCTGGTTCTGTTTGGATCCATCACAGTGAACATGAGTCCTGTCATCAGAACTCAGAGGAAGCGCACTTCGTCTTCTACGCCGAGGTTCTTCATTATGCTAATGTATGTAAACACACACACAGTTACAGCAGAGTAAAGCTTCTTCCTTCCTGCTGAAGTCGACTTGTTAGTTTAATAGATTCCGTTAACGTCACATGGAGCTCGCTGGACCTTTCAACAGGATAAAGATCCGTCTGCTGGTTTTGGAGGAGAAACCTGACAGAACCTGACATGGTTTGATTTCCCTGCGTCCATCAATCCTGAAGACAAACTATCGTTCAGTTTCACTAAACCAGCAGTCTGTAACCAGGGGAGAAAATCCCAGGTCATTGTTGGGGGGGGGGGATTAAACAGTAACATTTCTGAGAGATATTTTTGAGGGGGACGTTTAAAAAATGATTTTTTTCTAGCTGTGCTGTCTGACATTTTCTAAACATTCTGACATAATATTGATGTCAGTCTACAGGTTATGATTAGATGTAGAACTTAGCTACAGATCATGGTTTAATAAGTCCAGGTTTAGTTTTCCTTCTGGAAAAGAAAAAGGTTTCAAGTCCAGAAAACTAAAAAACAAGTCCCAGAAAATGTCTGACTGGAAAATTAATTTAGAGGAGAATAAGGAGTGAAACATAACAGTCAGATTATTAGAAACTAATGAATAATATCTGACATAAATGAACAAATCTGTCTAGAAACATCACTACAGGAGGATGGTGTCTCAGTCCTCTGACTGTCTCTGTCCCCTGTCTCTCTCTCTCTGTCTTAGGATGAGTTTGAGTCAGAAATCAAATCTAAACTTCTACAAACATTCATTTATCCGTTAAAACCAGCAGCTGACGGCGAGTCGCTACGGTTTTTCCTCTATCTTCCGTGAACAGAAGCAGCCACGGTAAATGCTGCGTTCACTGACCGATTATAAACTCAGGACAAATTAAAACCAACAACAGACGTCTTCTACACAAAACAGCGATGTGGATAAACGGAAAAAATTAATTTGTACGCGATTTAATTACTGAAAAATAAACGAAACACCCGATGGCGACGTGAGCATCGACTCTACCGGTTTAACCAGCTGTTTATGTTAAACAGGCAGCAGACGTCACACAGAGGAGCTGAAATAAATACAGCTTTTTATGGATGAACTTGTTGAACAAGTGAAACGATCAATAACTGAACTTTCTAATGTCTTAAAACTTTAAATGAACTCCTTCACTTCGCCCTCCCCGCTCTACCTGGGTCTGAATGAGGAGCGAAGCCCCTCCCATCAGGAAAACGGACTGTACCAACTCACTGTGAGGATGGGGGGGACTGGAAACTTTAAAGAGTTATAAATCTTAAAGCTTGTGTTAAAGTAGCACAACTTGAGTTGTGTTTTCAACTGACATTAATGTAATCTGTAAATAAAATATGATTTGTGCTTGATGGGACTTTGGACAGCTTTATGTGAGGGGGGGACATGTCCCCCCCCCCCGTCCCTCCCGGGATTTACGCCCATGTCTGTAACCTGTACGAGTAGAACAGAGGACCTCAAAGGTCCCCCAGCTGTCATCGTTTCACAGAATCCACCACAAGTCGGCATGGGAGGTCCCACGCAGCTCCGGGATCAGGAGCTGCAGGTCCAGGATCAGGAGCTCCAGGATCAGGAGCTCCAGGATCAGGAGCTCCAGGATCAGGAGCTCCAGGATCAGGAGCTGCAGATCCGGGATCAGGAGCTCCAGGATCAGGAGCTCCGGGATCAGGAGCTCCGGGATCAGGAGCTCCAGGATCAGGAGCTCCAGGATCAGGAGCTCCAGGATCAGGAGCTCCAGGATCAGGAGCTCCGGGATCAGGAGCTCCAGGATCAGGAGCTCCAGGATCAGGAGCTGCAGGTCCGGGATCAGGAGCTCCAGGATCAGGAGCTGCAGGTCCGGGATCAGGAGCTCCAGGATCAGGAGCTCCAGGATCAGGAGCTCCGGGATCAGGAGCTGCAGGTCCGGGATCAGGAGCTCCAGGATCAGGAGCTCCGGGATCAGGAGCTCCGGGATCAGGAGCTCCAGGATCAGGAGCTCCGGGATCAGGAGCTGCAGGTCCGGGATCAGGAGCTGCAGGTCCGGGATCAGGAGCTGCAGGTCCGGGATCAGGAGCTGCAGGTCCGGGATCAGGAGCTGCAGGTCCGGGATCAGGAGCTGCAGCTCCAGGATCAGGAGCTGCAGGATCAGGAAGCTCCAGGATCAGGAGCTCCGGGATCAGGAGCTCCAGGATCAGGAGCTCCGGGATCAGGAGTTGCAGGTCCGGGATCAGGAGCTGCAGCTCCAGGATCAGGAGCTCCAGGATCAGGAGCTCCAGGATCAGGAGCTCCGGGATCAGGAGCTGCAGGTCCGGGATCAGGAGCTGCAGGTCCGGGATCAGGAGCTGCAGGATCAGGAGCTGCAGGTCCGGGATCAGGAGCTGCAGGATCAGGAGCTGCAGCCTTCACAGGTTGAAACCTGCTGCTGACCCTCTGTGACCTCTAAGCTCAGTGGTCACGTCCATCTGAGAACATCCTGTTTGAAGGCTCGCCGAGGTCTTGGTCTCACCATGAGGACGGTTTAGATACCAGGTCTAACTTAGTGGTGGAGTCATGGGTCAAACAGCTGATCCGTTCAGCTCCCTGTCAGAGAACAGCAGGTTGAGTCAAAACGACTGAAACACGGATCAGCTGGACAAGAGGGTTTAAAGAAGGTCACATGAAGGTCACCTGTAAAGGTTAGAGGGCATTTTAGTTCATCCTGAAACTTCACCCGGAAGACAAACATCCCTCGCTTTCTGAGATTAGTGAAATAGAAAATGACACTTTTTCTACCTACAGGATGTAGAGCTTTATGGGTTTTAGTCCAGTAGAAAATTGATAAAGTTTCTTAGATAAAACACAAACCACACCTTAAAGTATCAATACACACCAAGTTGTTTATTTATGGCGTAAAAACACCAATAAAGTGCTTAACATGCCAGATGTTTAATATTAAACATTATTTCTAGATTTCTGTGTCAGTTTTGTGTCTAAGAACTGAGTAAAGTCCAGAAATGAAAAACAAACTTCTACTTTTACAGCTTTTTGGCTCAAATCTCTTACAAAAGTGTTTTTGGAGATAAACCCAGCTGTATGTCACAAAGCTGCATAAAAACTAAATCTGAGCGAGCTAACTATAGCTTGCTAATAAAACTCATTATTTAGGTCAACCGTGTTCCTGATGACTCCAGATAACCTGGTGATCCAGCAGATGAAGCCTTAGAATCTCCAGCACCAGAGACAGAAGTAGTGAAGGTTTCGGCTCCGCCTGTTGTTTAAATCAGCGCCTCCAGGTCTCTCAGGCTTGTGCTCTGTGAGGCGTTTCGGAGCGTCGGGGCTTTAAGCGTTCTGCACCGATGAGTTTGTGGAACACGGATTGGTCGTCGTTGACCAGCTTTGATCCTGCAGAGCTTCTAAAACCTCCAGAACAAACAGCTACGACTCGACAAACCCGGAGCTTTCCTCTGGAGCCGAAACACGTGGCTGCAGGAGGAACTTTAGCTCACGTCCTCTCAGGTTTTATAAACTCATTCAAAAGTCCAGAGGAGATTTTATGTGAAGAACAACAATCTGAAATCTGAAGAAAACACGATTAAGAAGGAGAACTTGTGTGTATACATACACATGTATATTTTAATTAGACTCTTTATACACATAATCATAAATCTAAAACTGATTTTTATTTTAGATCTACACTTCTTAAATGTATGAACTGTTTCATGTCTGTTTTTCAGCGTCCAAGTTATTCCATAGTTTGAGTTTTACCTACATTTATCATTAAAGTCACCATGATAAGTTCTTATTGTCAAACCAAGTCTTTAGTATTTCTAGTTATTTCCAGATTTTAATATTGTCTCACCTGTTCAGTTTAATTTGATGTTACTTCGCTGATTTCATTTCATTTCCGTGAAGTGTAAATCGTTTGGACCCTGACTTTACGCTTTGAGTTAGTTTGATCAAACTCACCCCGAGGACGGAGACTGGATTTAGTTGGAGTGACTCACCCACAGCTGGTCTCCAGAAGACTTTCCCCGACCTGCAGAGACGCCATGCCGAAGTCCGCTATCCTGATGTTGTTCTTCTCGTCTAACAACAAGTTCTCAGGCTTCAGGTCCCTGTGGCTGGAAGACGAAGAAAAACCGACTGAAAACACAGAAACAACAGTCTATCCTGATTTTAATGGTTACTATGGAAACGTGAGAGGGCTTCAAGCATTTTGGATCATTTAGATTTAACTCTGTGTTCTCTGTGGTGTGGATTTTAAAGCCTAACCCTCCCTCCATCCATCCACTTCCTGTCAGTAACACGTGAGCTGCATGGTGGCGCAGTGGTTAGCACTGTTGCCTCGCAGGTTCGAATCCCGGCTGTGGCCTTTCTGCGTGGAGTTAGCGTGTTCCGCCCATGGGTTTCCTCCGGTTTCCCCCACAGATCACAACATGCCTGATCCAGGACTCCCTAGGAAAAGAGTTTCTGAAACTCAATGGGACATTTCCTGGTAAAATAAAGGTTATAAATAAATCTGGACCAGGCCATTATCATTCCTCCTTAAATCATTCCATTCCCGGTCCAGCTGAGACCTCCAGTGAGTCCTGAGTTTGTCCCGAGGTCTCCTAGGAGACATAAACCACCGCGACCAGAATCCCAACCGACTCCTTTAGACCTGGACCAGCAGACCTGAAACCTTCCTGAGTGGTCCAGCTCCTCAGGCTCACCTGAAGGACTGGACCAGAGACCAACTGGAGAATTCTCAGAGGATCTACATCAGGATGAATCCCATCAAAGTTTACCAAACTTCTTAGGGCGGTCAGGCTTTTATCACTGTAGTAAATTCATCTTCCCCTCTGCCTGTGTCGTTCTCATGTCCCTGATGACAGCTGGCATTCAGAAAAGTCTCTAAAATGTCAAAATATTCGAGGGTTCTCATTTTCCCCAGGAGAGTCCCAGGGCTTGTTGGAACATCTGGAACCTTCTCAGGTTGGTCTCCGAGTCAGAAACTACGAGTCAGCTTTGAGATGAAAACATTATGAAAATAATTCTAAATAAAGCTAGGATTCATTCCTAACAAACTGACACTTTGCTACCAAACATTTAGACAGGACGACGTCTGATGGAGGATCTGTTACGAATCCACACCTGCAGACAAACAGTTAGCCTCTAAACCAGATGTTTAACCCTACAGGAGCTTCAGGTCTGTAAAAACTGGAGCTCACTCAGAAACCTGTAGAGGAAATGAAACCCGGAAGTGAGGCGCTCCACTCGAGTCTCATTGAGAGAAAACGGTGTCAAACAGATCAGGTTAAAGCCAAACGCTGGACGTCTAAAGCAGAGCTGCAGCTACGCGTGGAGGAACCTCGGGTTTCAGAGATGAAGAGAAGCTTCAGCCTCTAAAGCTGAGGAGGAGAGAGGATGAAGAGCAAAGCAGCTGTTCAATCAGCCTGACCACAGCAGAAAATCAGGATCTTAAACCTAAACCTTCCCATCCTTTCTCTTATTTTATGCTTTTAGTTTAAACTAAAGCAACAAGTCACCTCAGTTATCTCATCAGGATATTCACAGCTCTGCTGACACAGACAGTCGATCCCTTCCTAACCCTCAGCAGCCGTCCTGAAACGCAACAACACCTGAAAGATGCTCAAAGTTCATTAGAGGAGGAGCTGTTCAGGAGCTCATTAAAACCCTGTAGACTTTACTGGACCTGTGTGTCTCCAAATGGACACTTTGGACAACTAAACATGAGACTGAACAGGTAACTTTAAAAAACAGCTGATCTCAGTTCCTCTGACGGTAAACGACGCCTCGCTGTGGGGTTAGTTCTGACTTTAGAGCCAATCAGAAGACCTGAGAGACCTGGAGGAGCAGGTCTGATGAATAAGCGGACCACAGACCAGACAGACTTAAAAAGCAACAACAGGATCTTTAAATCAGTTCTAAACTGCACAGGTAACCAATGCAGAGACTTTAAATCATTCTGAACTCTCCTGATCTACTTTCTAAGAACGACCAGAATGCAGATTGTTAATGATCAGTCCTGCAGGTGATGGAGGCGTGGCCTAAAGTCTGTTGTCTGAGAGAGACTCAGGTGATAAAACCCTCTTCGTGACATTTGTAATAAAACTTCAGTCAAAAAGACTCTAATGTTAATAACGTGATCCTCCTACGACTAGAACCTGGTTTCAGGTTAAATCCAGGTCATTCTGGTTTCTGCTGCTGAACTCTGAAGACTTCAGAGGAAACCAGTGTGGAGGGAACAGGTCAGGTGGAGTTTCAGACTGAACTCCAGGTGAAGGAGGGGTTTAGCTGTTGAAGCAGAGCTACAGTGGTGTCTGTGGTACCTCGGTGTTCTGACCCGGCTGCACGCTCCCTGGAGTCTCATTAAACAGATGGTCTGCAGACAAAGTGCAGACGCAGTCGTTTTGCTGCAGCGGTCAGTCAGCAGAGATAAATCAGATGCTCTGTCCAGACGCTTTCATTTATTTTACTCCTCAGAACTCAACAGCACGCTTTGGTTTGGGGGATTTTTCTGATTAGAAGTGTAGCTTTCTGAGTAGTTACATCCTTTTTTCATCCCCGTTGGGAAATAGTCTCTCTGTTTTTGACCATTCCTCCTTTTTGAATGGGCTACCAGTTAGGGTGGTGCCCAGGGACACTTCAACACGTGGCCCAGGCCGGGGATTGAACCCCCGCATGTTACGAACCATATGGAGTGGCTGTGGCAGAAGTCCAGCGCTGAGATGATCTGTCTGAAGAACTTTCTGGCCTCTTTGGGCGTCAGCCGGCCTTTTTTCACCAGGTAGTCGAACAGCTCGCCTCCTGATACGTGTTCCAGCACCAGGTACCTGCACAGGTGGACACAGGGACCAATCAGGACAGGTAGACCTGAACTCAGCAACGGTGTCAAAAATAAACCTCAACATTTATGCTACGGATGCACCGATACCATGTACTAGTTAAAGTTAACGATACCATGTACTGGTACTGGTTAAAGTTAACAATACCATGTACTGGTTAAAGTTAACCGATACCATGTACTGGTACTGGTTAAAGTTAACCAATACCATGTACTGGTTAAAGTTAACGATACCATGTACTGGTACTGGTTAAAGTTAACAATACCATGTACTGGTACTGGTTAAAGTTAACCAATACCATGTACTGGTTAAAGTTAACCGATACCATGTACTGGTACTGGTTAAAGTTAACCAATACCATGTACTGGTTAAAGTTAACGATACCATGTACTGGTACTGGTTAAAGTTAACAATACCATGTACTGGTACTGGTTAAAGTTAACCAATACCATGTACTGGTACTGGTTAAAGTTAACCGATACCATGTACTGGTTAAAGTTAACTGATACCATGTACTGGTACTGGTTAAAGTTAACAATACCATGTACTGGTTAAAGTTAACCGATACCATGTACTGGTACTGGTTAAAGTTAACGATACCATGTACTGGTACTGGTTAAAGTTAACCAATACCATGTACTGGTACTGGTTAAAGTTAACCGATACCATGTACTGGTTAAAGTTAACTGATACCATGTACTGGTACTGGTTAAAGTTAACAATACCATGTACTGGTTAAAGTTAACCGATACCATGTACTGGTACTGGTTAAAGTTAACGATACCATGTACTGGTACTGGTTAAAGTTAACTAATACCATGTACTGGTACTGGTTAAAGTTAACAATACCATGTACTGGTTAAAGTTAACCGATACCATGTACTGGTACTGGTTAAAGTTAACGATACCATGTACTGGTACTGGTTAAAGTTAACGATACCATGTACTGGTACTGTTAAGGTTAACGATACCATGTACTGGTACTGGTTAAAGTAAACCGATACCATGTACTGGTACTGGTTAAAGTTAACCGATACCAAGTACTAGTACTGGTACTGGTTAAAGTTAACAATACCATGTACTGGTACTGGTTAACGATACCATGTACTGGTACTGGTTAAAGTGAACCGATACCAAGTACTAGTACTGGTACTGGTTAAAGTTAACGATACAAAGTACTGGTACTGGTTAAAGTTAACAATACCATGTACTGGTACTGGTTAAAGTTAACGATACCATGTACTGGTACTGGTAAAAGTTAACGATACCATGTACTGGTACTGGTTAAAGTTAACCAATACCATGTACTGGTTAAAGTTAACCGATACCATGTACTGGTACTGGTTAAAGTTAACCAATACCATGTACTGGTTAAAGTTAACGATACCATGTACTGGTACTGGTTAAAGTCAACAATACCATGTACTGGTACTGGTTAAAGTTAACCAATACCATGTACTGGTACTGGTTAAAGTTAACCGATACCATGTACTGGTTAAAGTTAACTGATACCATGTACTGGTACTGGTTAAAGTTAACAATACCATGTACTGGTACTGGTTAAAGTTAACCGATACCATGTACTGGTTAAAGTTAACGAAACCATGTACTGGTACTGGTTAAAGTGAACCGATACCATGTACTGGTACTGGTTAAAGTTAACCGATACCATGTACTGGTACTGGTTAAAGTTAACCGATACCAAGTACTAGTACTGGTACTGGTTAAAGTTAACGATACCAAGTACTGGTACTGGTTAAAGGTAACAATACCATGTACTGGTACTGGTTAAAGTGAACTGATACCATGTACTGGTACTGGTTAAAGTTAACAATACCATGTACTGGTACTGGTTAAAGTGAACCGATACCATGTACTGGTACTGGTTAAAGTTAACCGATACCAAGTACTAGTACTGGTACTGGTTAAAGTTAACGATACCAAGTACTGGTACTGGTTAAAGTTAACAATACCATGTACTGGTACTGGTTAAAGTGAACCGATACCATGTACTGGTACTGGTTAAAGTTAACCGATAACATGTACTGGTACTGGTTAAAGGTAACGATAACATGTACTGGTACTGGTTAAAGTTAACCGGTACCATGTACTGGTACTGTTTAAAGTTAACGATACCATGTACTGGTACTGGTTAAGGTTAACGATACCATGTACTGGTACTGGTTAAAGTGAACCGATACCAGTGCAGTAGCTCTGACTGGTCAGAAGGCTTCACTGACTGGTCAGTTCTGTTGTAGTTTTCTAGATTGGTGGCTAGGGGGAGCTGTTGAGCTAAAGAGGAACAGTGTGGTTAGGAGTGGAAAACTGTAATAATTTCACAGAAAATGTTGATTTCTCACTAAATATTTTAGTTTTGTGATCATTTTTATTAATGTATTATTTTTTATCTATTTCACCCTCATTTGCTGTAACGAGCAGAGAAGAAAATAGAACCTGTCTTACAGTTCATTGTTTGGTTGGTTTTTTTTTTGGTGCAGTAGAAGTATCGGTATTGGTACTTGGTATCAGTAAGTACTCAGATCCAAGTATCGGTATCAGTTTGAAGGGGTATTGCTGAGTCCCTTGTATTTTGTTACTGTTGGGCAAAACCTTGAAACTCCAAACGAGCAATATCTTGCTGGCAGAGGTATGGCATGATATCAGGGGGCGGAGCTTATTGTCAGTAAAAGTTACCTTTTAGATTTAACTTCAGGCATTTTTTTGCGCAGTAGAAGTATCGGTATCAATACTTGGTATTGGCGAGTACTCAGATCCAAGTATCGGTCTGAAGTGTTATCACTGCATCCCTAATTTTGACCTCTGACTTTTAGATCCCATAACAGAAACACTAGTATTTCATGACACCCTTTAAAGGGTTAAAGCGTTTAATCCGTCTCTCGTGTTGATTTTGTCTCTGAGACGTCGCTGATCCTCCCTGCGCGCGGCGCCACTCGTCCCGTCGCCATGGCCGCCTGATTTATGAGCAGATTAAAGGATCTTCTGGAGCGTTTACCTGTCAGAGCTGTTTAAATTACCAACAGCTCGGCTGTGATTTGTGAGAGGGAGAATTTCTGTTTGCACCCATGATGACCAGCCGTCGCTGTCCTCGCAACATTAAGAAAACAAATTCCTGCCCCGTCTGACGGCACCGCCTTGATCAATTATTGAAGAGCGCGTTAAGCTGCGCCGTGGAGCGCGGCTGCAACATGGTGGAGATGAATGTAAACAATAAAACAGCTCCAGGATCAGGTCGGAGGGATGGAGACGCAGGAATGTTTTATAAAAACACATCTGGAACACAAAGTCCTCATTCACAGAGTTCATGATAGTTTAGTGTAAAATAAAAACACAGAGAAAAACCTGAGTCCTTCAGGTAAACGTGATGGATTTAGGAGGATTCGTTTTACAAGCGGGTGTTTCTGGTCATTGTTTTCATCTTCAGGCTGAAAACATCAAAAACTGAAACAAAAGGAGCTGTAAGAGGCCTGAAGGTCAGGATCAGAGTGACATCCTGGTCCAGGTTCTCAGTCATCCGGGGTTTGGTAATCCCAGTGGGTCCAGAAATGAAACACGACTGGAATTCTGCATTTCCTTGAAGCTGTTTTGTTTATTTTGAACGGAAAGATGCAGAATTCTGAGGTTCAGGGAGATCTTTTTAAACTAGCTCACAATCCACCCCCTCCCTCCTGAGGGTCATTAGGGGGTCGGTGGTCCTGGTCCACATGGAGAACGTTCTGACCTCTGATAACGGTCTGGGGATCAGATTCAGGTTCAAACCTCAGATCTTCTGTTTATGTTGTTATTGGAAACTAGTTCACGTCAGCAAAAGGTTTAAACGCTCGGGACTCTGAACTGTTTACCTGAGAAATGGTTGAACTCAACAACGTATTCAGGTGAAATCAGGCAGAAGAAACTCCAGACTATTTGTAAACTTGATCCCAGATGAAAACGGGTGAAGAGGCAGAAACTCTCAGGAAGTCCGCCGCTCTCGGGCGTGGCAGAGCGGCAGCTGCCCTGAAAACAATCTCTCTACCCGAAGTGCCGCGCTGTTTTTAGGCTACAGCTGATATCAGGCTAAACGGGTTCTCACATCGATCAGCTCTACTGGTCATCAGTGGTTTAATGGGTTGACTTTTAAAAGAAATGTCTCAAAAAGAGCTGATGAAGTGATCCAGGATTAGTTCTTCCTGAAAACCTTCATTTTTTGAAATACAAGGTTTTTACCCGACACCGACGACATAACACTTATATATGCAAACAGGAAACAACATTAAAAAGGCTTTGTGTTTTATTACAACATTAACTAGATGTTAATGTAGAACGAAACAATGCAGCTGGTTTGGGTTTTATTCATCTTCATTTCCTTTATAAAGAAAAGTTGGCTGTAGTATATATTTAGTTTATTAGCTTGTATTTGGACGTCATCGTTACCACGGTGTACTTTTCTTCATTATTATTTGTGTTTATTCTCAAATATTTTGCTACGGTTTGCTCAAAAACAAGTTTTAGAAATTAAATTCTGTAAAACATGAACGTGTCGATGCAGCAGTTTGACACGAACAATAAATTGTGAATTCTTATTGAATCCGTGGAAAAAATGAACAAAAAAGTGACAAACAGCCACCTGGTTAAGTGTTGATTCATGATTTATTTTATAACAAATAACCTGAATTTAAATCTAAAGGATAACTTTTACTGTCAATAAGCTCCGCCCCCGATATCTCATATTATAATACTAGGGATGCAGCAATACCACATTTTTTTTCTAACCGATACTTGGATCTGAGCACTTGTCGATACCGAGTACGGATACTAAAACTTCTACTGCACCAAAAAATGCAATGAACTAGAAGACTTGTTACAGCTAATGAGGGTGAATTAGATAAAAGATAAAATATTCATAACAATGATCACAAAACGATGTGAAAAATAAAGATTTACTGTGAAATTATTGAACAGTTTTCCACTCCCAACCCACTGCTCCTCTTTAGCTCAACAGCTCCCCCTAGCCACTGTTACGGTCCAGCACCTTGGACAGCGCTCCAGAGAGAAGCACGCCGGAGAGCCGCGCGGCCGGCCGGGTCCAATCTGCAATCAAGGACCGCATACCAGACACTCCAGCCAGTCGCTCTGGGGCGGCCGACGGGTCTGCGGTCTCCTGGGTGTTTGTGACCCGAGTTGAGAGCTTATGGCAGTTTAAAGTGTTTTAGACAGTGATTTAGCTGTGGGTTTCCACTTTCCTAGCTTTGTCTCGTTGTGTCTAGTTTTAACCTCTCCAGACTTTTCTTGTATTTATACTTCTTAGTATGTATTGTTTTGGTTTTAACTTATTTAACTACAGAAGAGTGATTTTAGGTTATTTACTGTCGATGGTCGGGTTATTAGTTAAACTGTGATGACTGTGTTGGCCTCCTGGTACACTCCTAGACCTGAAAGGAGGTCGTCACAGCCAGAAACTAGAAAACTACAACAGAACTGACCAGTCAGTGAAGCCTTCTGACCGCAGTCTGAGCTACTGCACTGGTATCGGTTAACTTTAACCAGTACAAGTACATGGTATTGGTATTGGCACGATACCAATACTGGTATCGGTATCTGTGCATCCCTAGAAAATACAATGAATATTTTTTTAAAGTAGATTTTTGAAAAATGTAAATTTTATGAAAATGAATAAAAACATGAATTCAAACATTAAATAGATCAGACAGAGAGCAGAAACGAACTCACAGGTACTTCTTGTTCTCGTAGACGTCGTGCAGCTTTAAAACGTGAGGATGCTCGATGAGTTTCAGGATGGCGATCTCCCGCTCCACCTGTAGGGGAACACAATCCATCACTAAAACCAACATTCTGACGCAGAGTTCATCTAACAGACACACAGCGTGCTGCGGTTGGATCATATTAATCACACAAAGTGGCCCTCCAGGGGCTTCACGCCAAAGAAAACTCACACGTTTAACCCCCCGTCTGGTTCACTAGTAAAGCTCAATGGGCTGACGGGCTGCTGTGTTTAAAGCTTTTAGTTTAACACTAATGTGTTACAGCAACCAGCGCGTCACGCTTCGATAATCAGAGAGAAAACACCAGGAGGAGGGAAATCTGCTGCTCGCTGGGAGAAAAGAAGGAAACCAGTTCTGGATCCCTTCAGTTAGAAAACAAACGAACAGCAGGAGCTTCACGTGTGACGTCAACGCACTCCATCACCTGTCAGCGCGTTTCATCACTTGTGTATTGTGAAGGTTTTAAGTCACCTATGAACACTTTAGGTGAATAAAACCCTCCGTTAACTCAAAGTTTCTCCTCTTTCGGACTCAGAAACTAAACTGAGGGCTCCATAGAGACTCTGCCGTCTCCATACAGACCCAACTGATGAAACGAGAACCCCGGAGAACGTTTTCCATCTCCATCGGTCCCAGCCCAGTGAGGTCCTGGCTCTGCCCTGGTGTTCCCCGCTCTGCGATGGATGAAGGTGGCCATCAGATCTAATTACCTTTGTTTTCTTCTCTGCTCACGCAGCGTAGCATGACAGAGGCTAATTAAAGTCATGTAGAAGGTAAACAGGCGCTGAACCCTCTGAGCGAGCTGCCACACTGATGCTGATTAAACTCCATTACGTCCCATATGATGCTTTAATGTGGAGTAACAAAGTGTGTGTGGGCTCTTTGTTCCCCCTGTTGAGGCGAGGCAGCAGGATCCTCACCAAGTCAACAAACGATGATAATGGTTAAGGTTTTATAGCCGGGTCAGTCAGGGGAAACTCCCCTCGGTTATCAGGAAACAACACGTCTGGTAATGTGCTGGGAGAAAGATTCATCACCAGTGTCAACGCTCTCCTTCATGAAGTCAGCGTGAGGACGTCTCGGTCACCCAGAGTTCATCTCTGCTGCCGTTTAGTCATTTCACCTCCTTAAAGCAGCTATGTGGAGCAGTGCTAATTTTGGCGTGAAATTTTAATTTAGTTTTAGTCTTTTGACTAAAATTCTTTTTCATTTTAGTCTAGTTTTAGTCGTCCAATTTGTTTTAAAGTGATAATATGCAACTTTTTCATATTTTAAATCTTCTCCTTGAGCCAGTCTGTGCTAATCTGACTCTTTACAGAGTTAATGAAAAGTCACTTAGCCCCATCTGGTGGTTAGATCCAGAATACCACGATTGCAAGATCTCCGTCGCCGTCACGGTACCCAGGAAGTCACGTGTCTCACGAGGGTTAGGCTAACCCAAAGTGGCTAGCTGTTATGCTAGCTCTGGAGTGTTTTTATCTCATGATTCCTGATTTTTCCCATCTCTCCCTGCTTGAACACAGCTGATTTCTTTGAAGGAGTAAATAACCGCTCCTGTAGAAAGCTATGAAGGCTGAGGAGACATTTAACAGGTAGATTTAGGCGTTTAGAAGCTGAAACGATATGCTAACTAGTGTAACGCAGTGATTTAAAACGGACACCAGAGGGCGCCCAAAACAAGCAAAACTGCATATTATCACTTTAAGTTTAGTCTAGTTTTAGTTTTAGTCTAGTCTAATTTTAGTCTAGTTTTAGTCTAGTTTTAGTCTAGTTTTAGTCGACTAAATATAAAATAGGCATATTTGACTAATATTAATATTTTTTCCTCTGGTGTAATTATTTTACATTTCTTTAAATGAATTGGGGTAACACTTTACTTTTATTAACATTAGTGCATTATTAAGTATTAATAAACTAATGGGCTCTTTATTAACGTTCCCAATATTGTTAATGACCCCAATTATAAGACACACCCTTTTCCAAGACTAATCTTTAGAAAAAAAACTAAATTCACTTTTAAAATAAACTATTTTTGTTGAAAATTTGAGGAAGTAGTTTAAATATGATCTTATTTAGAGACCTTTAATATTTTCTTATTAATTCAATCACAGAGGTCTGTAATGAATGTTCTAGTGTGTGTTGAGTTCTGTCAGGATGACACCAGTGATCCTGAGTAATCAAACTGTCAGAACTTTGCTCATGACGTCAGATCAAACGTCTTCATGAGGCTTTAACTCACAGAGTCTGATCAGCTGTTCTCACGCAGCGGTCCGTCTCCTCCCACAGAACGTGATCGCCACAACGCTCCGTCTTCGGTCATTTCTCTCCATAACTCCATATTTCCTGTCTCCCTGACAGCTGTTTGATCCTCTGCTGCGTTCACCTCCATTATCTTAAATCAGCGTCGTAACTCTGCCTCCGTTCTGTTAACCTGACCCACTTTTAATAAAGTCTGTTCCTGTCGGCGTCTGTTTGACGTTTACAAACTCCGGCGCGTCTCGACAAGGCGGACTCTGATTGGTTCCTTTCTCATCTACTTCTGCCTGTTACGTTTGCTGATTGGTTCTTTGGTATGTTCGTCAAAGTCTTCCCGTTTTCTGATTGGATTTCGTCACTGTCGATTCTCGTCTCGTCTTTCGTTCTTGACGACAACGTCCGCTAATTTAGTCTTCGTCTTTTGCCGTTTTATATTTTTGAATTTCGTTTAGTTTTCGTTCGGTAAAATATATTTGTGACGAAATAAATAACAAAAATTCTTCGTCATGAAATTAACACTGGTGTGGAGTTTATCAGCAAGAGAGCGTATTTTTAAACCAACGTACCACGGGCCGTGCACACGGCGCGTCTCTCTAACTCAGGCATAAACCGCTTGGTCCTGGCTCAACCTGTATCTCAGGGTTGAGTCATTCACAGCTCACATGTTCTCACTCTGCTCTGAGACCTGACTGTCACACGGTGCTGATGAAACACGTCGCTCAACACGCTCCTCACACAACACGGAGCTGCAGAACCCGGAACTGAGCAGAGACTCGCTTCAGAGTAAATCTCTTGACCAAAATAAACGTGTATCCTTGGCAAGCCTCGTCATTCTGTGAGGAGAAACGTTTAAAAATAAAAACAAATCCCTCAGTCACCGGGGAATGTATAAGTTTAGTAGAAATGATCTCTGACTGCTCCATGACCGACCGAGAACAGGAAGACAGACACAGAGCGTCCTGGGAGCGCGGCCCCTACCTCTACAGGTGTGCACGAAGCGCGTGCACGTTGACTGACAGCTGACAATGTGGAAATTTGAATTTTATTGGCTGAAAAAGTTCAGCAGTCAGAGAGAATTCAAAGGGGTCTCTAGGAGGAAGGAGGGTCTTGTTGTGGAGCTCTACCCATAGATCAGAGTTTAGACCTGAACCATCATTAGAACATTTAGAAAACGTTGATACAGAGAAACATAATCCAGATAGGAGCTTTAACTCAGAGCGAAAACTCCTCAGAACACTGTCAGACAGGGTTCATTCACCAAAACAAAAGTCAAGGTGATTTTTAGGATCCCCCAGCTCCTCACACTGGGGGGGGGGGTGGTTACACAGAAAACTGTAAATATTGGATTCTTCAACTCCCTCGTCTTATAAAAGTTCAGGTTTTTGTTCTAAACCTTTTTTTTTTGCTACATTCAAAAAGAGATGCATGGATTCTGGTTCTGGGGATCACTCTGACCTCACACTGTGATCTGGGTCATCCTCTCCCTGACCGCCTCCACCAGCTCCTCGGGCAGGACCCCACGGCGTTCCCAGACCTGCCTGGAGATCTACTTCCTCCAGCGTGTCCTGGGTTGACCCTCCTGGTGGCGGGACACGCCCAACGCCCCTCCTGAGGGAGGCGTCCAGGAGGACCAGAAGCCTCAACCATCTCAGCTGGCTCCTGTTGATCTGAAGCAGTGGTCAGAGGCACAGGTCCAGAAAAACGTCAGATTGATCACTGATGCGTAGTGACGGTGCGTTCACGGACAGACAGAACTAATCCACCCTCAGATCGGCGCTCCACTCCAAGTGGTGATGATGAATTGGGCAGACTGGTTGTTTCCAGGTTGCTGTGGTGAAATGTGAGCCTGCCTCCTGGACAGGGGGACATCTGACCTCCTGATCGATGAGTTTCCTGTTTTTGCTTCAGCAGTTTATTACATTTCTTTAACTTAAGGAGAAGTTGATTTAAAAAATATGCCGGACAGCGTTTTCAATTTAGATTTGCAGCCAGAACCTGAAACTGTTAAAACATTAAAATAGTAAGAAAAACAATCAAATGAATGAATAACTAAAATAATGTTTAAAAACTGTCCTTTTACTAGTCCTCAGTAACACTCGATGGCTGAAGCCTCCAGGGAGCAAAGGGTTAAAGTAAAAACAGTTCGAGTGTCAGGAAGTTAAGAAGAGTTTTAACCTTCAAGAGCTCCAACATCTCACGGCGGAGCTGCCAAATAGCCCAAATAGCAAAGAGAAATTAAAAATGCAGTCATGAAAGAGTTCGGGTCTTAGGAGGTGGACATGGTTTCTTTACAGGTGCTGACTGGATGGGTTGTTACCAACATCTGAGTAGAAGTTCAGCAGAACCTTTAGAACCAGATTGACTTAGAACACTGGTTGAGAACTTATCCACCAGCTGAATAAAACCTTCACACTGAATTTTAATTGGCTCTTTTTGTGTCACCCTCCACTCCTCCTTCACGTTGAGGAGCTGAGGGCTCACGTCTCGTACCGATCACCTCCTGCGTTAACGCCTCCACACGTCACGCTCCTCCTAATGAATTACGAGGTCCCTCTCTGGTTCCGGCTCTGCTTCCAAATCTCCGTTTAATTGAAACACGATACAGGGTTGAGGGGCACCGGGGCCCATAAATTGGAACATCCGCTCGGTAATCAAACCGCCATCTGGCGCCGTGACGTCCGGGCGATGCGGGAAGCGAGGAGAGCCCGGCTCGCTCCGGCATCCAATCACCATCAGACGGTGGCCGTCAGCAGCGTGACACGTGATGTGACAGACGACACGGAACTCTCAGGCGTCTTATGGAGCAACACGAATCTGTTCAGCAGAGCGAGGAGAGCGGCGGGTCGCCACCAGAGAAGAATCAGGAAGAAACAGACCGAGAAAAGAAGAATGGAAGCAAACGGGTAGAAAACACAGGTGATGGTAAAAGAAGGAGAGAAATGACTGGACATGAAAAGAAGAGGTGGCAGACAGATCACAGCTCGCCTGGTAGAGGGAGTCTTAACTGGATGGAAGTCGCTTTGGATAAAAGTGACTAATAAATGAATAAACATAAAAGAAGAGTAGAGAGGAAAAAAGACAAAAGAGGAGTTTAAATACAAATTTTACTAAATTCAAATTTAGGAGAAATCATCTAAAGGACTGAGTGGAGGTGATCTTAAAGTTCTGTCCATCCATCCAATCAGTCATCATCATCCATCCCTCTGTTCATCCATCCCTCTGCTCATCCATCCTTCTGTTCATCCATCCCTCTGTTCATCCATCTTTTGTTTGTATTCTAAACTAAATGATTTAAATAAAAACAAACTTTATATTATAATATCCTGAACAATAAGAGGTATCTGATGATCCAGACACGCTGTTCTCACATTAAAGGTCCCATGACTCCATATTTAAATCACTTTATATTAAACAGGTGTAATCTTTGATGCCTCTAGATCAGCGTTGCACCATTAGAACTCAAAATACGCTGTAATTATTTCCTAACGAGCAACTCAGAGATCAGAAGAAAGCGCCGCCTTCCGGTTCTGCTGGGTTTCTCCTTATTTGGCAGCCTGACACTTCTGCTGCAGTAGGGGGCAGTGCCCAGCAGGGGGCAGTGCCCAGTAGGGGGCAGTGTCCAGTAGGGGGCAGTGTCCAATAGGGGGCAGTGTCCAGTAGGGGGCAGTGTTGTCACGTGAAAGAGAAACGAAACTGAAACTAAACACTACACGGTCTATGGGCAATGGCGGCGGCACTGCCTCGCTCCAGGTGTCGTGAACGTGCATGTGGGAGGAGAATTGACCATATAAGCAAGTCCGGATCACTATGACCTCATAGCGGGCTGGGGTGAAAAAAACTGTTTGAAACCTGGGTCTGAAATCTGGAAGAGCTTCTCACTGGCTGGACTAGGAGACAGATGGACGCCGTTTGTTGCTCTTTCTGGCAGGTTGAAGGTGAGAACTCAACACATGAGAGATAAGTCAGAAAACACAGAAAACCAGGACCCTGCCTGCCGGTCCAGCTGTAGACCGTGACCCACCTCCTGACTCGGGTCTGTGAGCAGAGATCGACCGTACACGGATGCCAGCGTTTAGCACCAGGTTTGATCATCAGAGCTCCAAACATTGAGCTGCGTTCAGGACGAGCTAGATGGATTGTTAAGAAATGAAAGAGTTTATAAGAAGTTTCACAGGATGCAGCTAAACGGTTTGAGCTGATGTAGATTGATTTTCCCATCTCTCCCTGCTTGAACAGCTGATTTCTTTGACTGAGTGATGAACCGCTCCAGTAGAAAGCAGTGAAGGCTGAGGAGACATTTAACAGGGAGATTTAGGGCTTTCTGAACAGAAACTATGCTAACGTTTACTGCAGTTATTTAAAACGGGCACTAGGAGGCGCTAAAAACAAGCAAAACGACATAGTATGTCTTTAACACGGGTTACAGAATTCTGATGACATGTTAGAAACACACTAATAAAATTAAACGGTATTTATAAAGCAGAGGACGAACTGAGAGAAGACAGACTTCAATCAGCTGGACTGGACTGGACTGGCAGCACAGACTGGTGGAGAGAATGTTTGGATCGTCTAATCTACGTCTTCTGCCTCTGGGTTGGATGGCTGTTGCTAAACAAACACTTACAGGGAAAAAAGGGAAACCAATCAGAGAGTGAACCGTTGGGCGCGTGCAGCGTAGAAGAAAGACAAGCAGCAGCAGAAACAGAAACCAGAAGAGGAGAGATCTACGATCCACCATCAGTACAGAGCATCTCCCCGCTGGGTCAGAGCCGAGCAGAAAGCCCAGCTTCCCTCCACACAGCTGCCTGATGATGAGTGAGATGGAGCTACAGCCTCCTCCTCGTGTGACCCGTCAGACAGAATACTGTTACAACAACCGTACACAGAGCTGGGAAAGTGCATGGATTAGGAGCAGCGGTGAATCATGGGAGAAGGTCAGACGGGCTGCAATCAGCATCCTTTCACTCTTCTGTCGTCTGTTCCATCAACCGCCTGTCACTCAGGACCAAAGAGGTCTAGGCTGAGGCTCAGAGAGCTGGAGCTCCTCTGCAGACACCAAACGGAAACTGACAGAATCTGATGCAGAACATCTTCCAGCACAAACCGCTCTTCAGCTTCATCTGGAGCTGTTTTTGTCATCATTTAAAACGACGAGGAATCAGAAACCCTCACCTGTTCTTCTGGCCTCCTTCAGCTGCCTGTTGGTGACTTTTCATGTGGTTCAGTGGGTTTTTAGGTGGGTTCAAATAAGTATTGATGACATCGCAGTTTTTCTAAGTAAATCTATTTCTAAAGGTTCTATTGACAAGAAATTCTGAGTGAAACTGGTGACGTGTCTAATACTTGTTTTACTCCCACACCCAGACAGGAAGGAGACCTCTCTGGACCGGACTGAAGAGTTTTATATAAGGACAGGAAGTTCAGGATCCATGACCTGGATGAGAAGCTGGTCTGACCTCCAGCTGATTCGAGTCCTCCAGCTCTGGCTCCTCTACCGAGGCTCCACTCAGCAGAAACACTGATTTAAATGCCAGCCTTGACAGGCTGCAGCACGTCGAAGGTGTTGATCTCTGAGAAACCTGCGATCTCTAACGATCACACACAGAAACACACTCACAGCAGGAAGGTTGTGCTTTAAACACAAGACTAGATGCACTTAATCAGAACATCAGTGTCTGACTGAGACCAGGTCTCACTGGACCAATCAGATTCGGTTTGATTAAAGAACAAAATCAACAGCTTTAATTACTGCAGGAAGCGTCTTTCTGGATCCCACTTATCCAAGGTTGGGTCATAGCAGTAACGGATCCAGGAGATCACCCCCCCAACCCATTGTCCGGCTGTGTGATTGGCTGTTCCCGCTGTCACTCATCTGGTTGTAAACAGCTGATTCACACCGCTTCCAGAACGGATGCGGTCCGGTTTCTGTACGGCTTCCGTAAAGACGAAAAACCATGGAGTTGATCAGAGCGTTCATACTGGCTCCGGGGCGGCTGCAGAGATCCAGGATCTTTATTTTCGGTCCTGATCCAGATCTCATGATCGTAGGTGAATGTTTAGACCAGGAAATCCAGAACTTTGCTTTTCAGCTCAGCTGCTTCTTGACCGTGACAGTCCGAATCATCTCCCTCATTAACGCAGACAAAGTCCTGCTCCATCAGTACGTTCCTCCTCCATCCTGCCGTCACCCAAAGGCTAAGTTCACACCAGGTTTTAATGCTCAATTCAAGTTTTTTTGCTGAGATCTGATTTTTTATGTGCTCGTTCACAGCATCAGACTCCAGTGTGACGGTCTAAGCGACCTGCGTGTGCAGAAAGCATGATGTCACACACCGCGTGCTTTACAGGAGTTCGTATGGATGCTACACGTTAGCGTGTGTTAGCATGAATTCTAACGTCGCTGCAGATTGTTCCGTCTGTCACGTGTTGATGTGAAAATCTGATGTGATGAGACGTTAATAAATCATCTGATAGGTACTGGATCCAGGATGATCGTGACCTGAATCAGAACCTGATCTGTGTCCTTCAGAAAGTCGTAAAGAAATCAGATTCGGGTCACTTCAGTTCTCAGTGGGAACACCCTGGAGGCAGCGTTCCACCTGTTCCCAGGTGAGAACCATGAAGCATCTCAGAGTTAGTTCTCAGGTTTGAACCATGCTCACAGCTCCAGAACTAAACGTCAGGTTTGTCTGCTCCTCAGCTCTGGAACCTGAGAACCTGAGATGCCCCTTTAAATGAGAACAGAACATATTAACGTTCAGCTCTAAGCTGTTTGTTTTACAGCTCGCTATGATCTTACAGCAAATACTTTACATCTTGTCTTCTAATGTATTCGTCCATATTTCTGCAAAGCACTGTGAGTAGCCTTGTGTTTGCTTTACACGGTTTATTATGCCTTCATTTCAGTTTTTTATTACCTTTAAGTTAACATGTGCCTGGTGTTTAACTGGTGAAATACGCAGACTCAGCTGAGTCTCACTGGAAGACTGAAGGTCATGGCTTAAAGAGAGAAGGCTGAGACGAAACCCAAACCGGACTCCGTCGTCTCCACGGTCACCACAGTCAGGTCTGGAGGAGTCCGACCTGCACTGGGACTGAGGGACCATAGAGACCAGACAGCCCTCATCCATGCAGACGGGATTCTTCTCAAATCGTACAAAATACAACCACAGACCTGCTATCAGCTCTGTGATTGATGGAAATGTAAACTGGATTTAATGGACAACCGTTTGGTTTCTTCCAGTATGAGAGTCTGAATGTAACAATGAACCTGGTGAACGGGAATGTGAACAAAGGCCACATTCAAATGCTAAACCCTCACCAGAATCCATCCAACCAATCACAAAGTTTGTCATGAAAGCAGCCAGGAGAAGAAGAGAACCTGCAGCACATCTCAAAATGTCAAACCAAATGGGTTCTCCTCAAAATGCCAGCTGACGCAGGAGCAGCTCGGATGTTTTAAACATGCTCCGCTTCAAATCCCATCTGCCTTGGCTTCTTTCCACGCTAATATATTTTTAGTTGGCTGTCTGGACTCCATCGCGTGAGATCACCGGGGCCGTGAGTCAGGGCAAAAGCTGCCTGTTGCCATGACAACAATGCCCCAGCATTATCTGAAAATAAACCCGAGGCAGGGAAGATTAGGGAAGGCTGCTGGGGTAACCCCCCCACCCCCACCCCCGACACTCACGGAGACCGCATCGACACAATCGCGTCAGCAGAAAGAGAGAAAGACACGAGTGATGAAAGCAGGAAGAAAAAACCCAGAACTCTGCAGCTGAGAGCAACATCTGCTGCTTCATCTCCACGACTCACTTCTAATTAAAACCACAACGAGCTGACGAGAGACGATCTGATGGGAATCAGAGCGCAGAGCTAAAAATACAGCAGCCAAACTGAGAACACCTTCAACCACCTCTCTTCAGTTCACTTTTTATTGAAAATGTGTGCTAACATCTTAGATTTTCAGTTTATGTGGATTTTACAGGCACACACACACGGAGAGTAGGAGCTGTCCTGGATGAACGCTGGGAGTTTTACATCTGTACCGTAAACATCCGACTCCTGAACAATCACATGAAACGTCTGCAGGTAACGTCCTCGGGCTTCTGCTGTGAAAAACATCAGTCGAGTTTAACAGTGTAGATAAGTTTGTGTTTGAAGAATGGATCAGCTGTAGGATACAGCGCACAACTCTTCTTCTGCTGCCATTCCTGTTTTTAGAGGTTCTCATTATTGATGCCTGCTGTTCGAATAACCACAAATTCACGGTTCTTGTTCGGCCCGATCGCTCACTTTGTTACCACAAAACGATCTGAGGCTACAGAGATGTCCAAATAGGCTCAGATCAGCATTCACCAAGTCACCAAATCAGCATCAGGAAGAACCCTCCATGTAAAAGGTCCAAACTGGGAGTAAAACCAGAACCCTCCATGTAAAAGGTCCAAACTGGGATTTAAACCAGAACCCTCCATGTAAAAGGTCCAAACTGGGATTTAAACCAGAACCCTCCATGTAAAAGGTCCAAACTGGGATTTAAACCAGAACCCTCCATGTAAAATGTCCAAACTGGGATTTAAACCAGAACCCTCCATGTAAAAGGTCCAAACTGGGATTTAAACCAGAACCCTCCATGTAAAAGGTCCAAACTGGGATTTAAACCAGAACCCTTCAGGCAGCATTAGTGCTGTCTGCTGTCAAGTCACAACTGAGTTTGTCAGAATTCTCAGCGACATCCGGATTTTAAAAGCTTTGTATATTTATTTTTTATTTAAAACAAAAAGTCTGACGTCATATTTCATATAAAAACACCGTCCTTTGAAATAATGAAACGTTTCTAACAGAAATGTCCTCAGCTGAGCCAAAAGAAGACAAAGTACTGAACAGTTTCCACGTACAGGAGAAAGTGACCTGCTATCCAGTCAATCAATGGAAGCTGCCACACATGACTCCCCCCGCCTCCCGTTTATCTGCATTCACCTGTTTGTTCGAGGCGTGGGAGGGAAGTGGAGCGGTGACAATAAAAACCGGAGCACTAAAGAGCAGCTCCGCCGTGTGAGCCCAAACAGCTGCTCTGTACGGAACCGTAGACCGCTCAATACGAGTGGGTGAGACGGTGACAGCTCCACCTGCAGCACTCGGCTCTATTTCCGGCTCCCGTGGGAGGAGAACACAAAGGTTTGTCCGGAGAAAACGTGGACTGTAAGGAGCTCAGGAACAGTACCGGAACATAAAATATGAAATAAAGTCTGAATTAGTGTAGCAATAAATAGTCTAGAAATAGAATATAGATCTAACAGGTTTCTAAAAACGTAGAATTTGATGAAAATTTTAAAATTCAACATTTATGGAACATTTTAAAGGGAGGTTCATCCTGCAGTGGCATCTATCAGTTATATATCTACAGAATGGACCACGCCCACTAATGACAGCCCTCCAGGTGGGTGGAGGCTCCAGAAACAGGAAGTAGTCCTCTGACCAGGGCAATACTCGTGAATTTAGGAGAGACACTGCTGCGTTTAGCAGCTCATTTTCAGGTATTTAAAAGAACTCTTACTCAAAAAGCTCATACTGATGTGTTAGAACTCTATACTATCTGTTAGCTAAAACCATTTAGCTACATGACCCAGACAGAACAGGCGCCCAGCATCCAACTCACCGGGAGATGAACGTGTTCTCCTGACAAACAGCAGAAACACCGGGAGCAGTCCAGGCTTACAGCTGAGTCCCACCGCGTCTAGAACGGATGTGTTCCGGTTTCCGTACGGACTGTAGTTCACACAGAACTGTGCAGAACGTCTCCGGAAATTAGCTCCAGCGAGAGCACCAAATCGCTGTGGTTCACGCGATAACTACAAACAAAACTCGTGTTCTTGTACTTTTGTTGAGCATTATTTATAAACTTGACTTGTTCTACTTTTTTATTTTATATAGTTTTTATATAGTTTAATGTTATGAAATACACATAACGGATGCACCTCACTGGCTAGCGTGTCACTTCCTGTCTGTCACATGTAATTTCTTTAACTTCATGAAAATCCGGTAAAAACAGACTTGACGCAGAAAGCTAACTGAGCTCCGCAGCTCCACCGGAGCCGGTATGAACGCTCTGATTGACTCAATGTTTATTTGTCTTTGCAGAAGTAACGGAAACCGGACGGCATCCATTCTGGAAGCGGTGTGAATTAGTCGTTAGTGTTTACAACAACATGAGTGACAGCGGAAACAGCCAATCACACAGCAGAGCCAAAAGATGCTAGTGGGCGGTTCTAATGGGTTTTATGCTTGGACCAGCGCTCAACCAGTGCCCATCTAATTGTTGTCATGTTGCTTTTGGATGGTAAAAACTGAACGGGACCAAAATTACCTTTTTTAAAAGTGGGGGTGGGGGGGCACATGTCCCCCCAATTACATCCACCAAAACTGGAACAATGACATCAGCATGTGAACTGGATTCATCATCAGTCTAAGAACTAAACTCTGTACCCAGATAGGATTTCTGTAACGACTCACCTTCATGAGAACCGACTCGCTGAGCTTCTCTCTGTTGACGATCTTTATGGCGACCTTCTGACCTGTGACGCAATGGACGCCCAACTTCACCAGACCTGAAACACAAAAACCAGACAAAATATTCACATCTGGCTCCTCTGGTTCTGAAAAACCACTCATTTGGTAAAAGCAACTAAAACTTTAGGAAACAAAAGAGATTAAATTACAGCTTTTAATAGTGAATCGACAAGAAACTCTCCAACATTCCTGCTTCCTCCTAATACAAGTCACTAATTAACTTTGAAATCAAAAAGAATCACAAATAAATGACATCGTTTGTAACATGATGATCATTTGATCCAGACTGAAGCAGAACCTACTGTCAGTACCACGTAGTGGGATTAGTTCTCTACGTCTGCTCCGCCCCTGAGGAGCAGCGGTCAGTTTCCCAGCAGGCAGTTGGGGGTTCAGTGTTTTGCTTAAAGATGCTTCCACACATGGCTTGGACCTGTGACCCCTGACCTCCTGGTCAGAGGACGACCCGTCTGCCTGAAAATTAGCTGCTAATCTGCAGCAGACCTCTTCTGATCCGACTAGCCTCAAGTATTTCTCCAGTCAGAAGACTACTTCCTGTTTGTAGAGACGCCACCCACTTTGAGTTTTACTGTAGATAAACAACTGATAGAACACTTCACAATGACCAAAAATCACCACTTTCTATGAATGATCCCAGCATCGAAGCAGGAACGGTCCAAACAAAAGCTTCAGACTAGTCCTCTGAACTGTTGCTCAACCACTTTAAAAAACTAGATTTTGGATTGTTTGAAGCAGAAATTAGACACAAACATGACTAAAATACTTTAAATCAACATGATTCCTGTTCCTACTCCAGACCCAGAGCTGATGGTCAGGAAGTACGAGTCAGACCAGATGAATAAAAACACAGACAGGTCCCAGGACTCCATTTTTGTCGTGCACCTCCGAGAGCTCAACTAAAATGACTCTTGTATCGTAGCAGAAATGTCAACATGCAATTCCCTTTATCTTAATGCCGCCACGACGACTCCATCCATCTTCATCAAAGCCCTGACACCAGCAAGTGTCTCCCTTTGTGCTGAAGGTCTGCAGACGGCAGCGGAAATGCCACCGTACATATGCACCTCTTCATTACCTCACGCTGCATGTATATTTCAGAGGAGATCAGTCTGAAAGGTGATTTCCCGGCGGGGGCGTCTGGGCCTAGACGGCGGCCTGAGGCTCTTTTAAGTCACCGGTTGGAACTGGAATGGGACGAGACGAGATGACGGTCAGGTCTCATTGATCTTGTTAGAGAAGCTTGAGGACGGTTTCGTCTGCCTACAAATCACTCATGGCAGAGAAAGCCCTTTAAAGATCACAGACATGGACACGTTCACCCCCCATACTTTATGAGGAGTACCGGAGGAGCTCCGAGGGAATGTAAAACACGAGCCTGAGCAGAGAATACCAAGAACCAAACTTTAAAGGGTCTGCTGTCCTTTACTCAGAGACTAACTGGTCTCTTTGTGCTGCAGATGAAAACATGCTCCACTTTCTCATCCTACTGGTTCATCAGGTCCCTGCAAGGCTGACAGGATGCTGGTGCAGGTTCTCAGTCATCCAGGTCATGGTAACCCTAGTATCTTGAAGATGTTTCGGTTCTCATGAGGAGCTTTGTGAGTTCTAGCTGAATGTCTGGAGGTTTAAGCTTAATTCAAGCTTATTATTATTATTAGTGAGATGTTGTTGATCAACGAGCTGAAAGGATGACGATGTGCACATTCTGAAAGAGAAGACTGATGTTTGAGAGAGGAGTAAAAGAAGCCTTTAATGTCAAACAGGAAAGACCTTCATTAAACTGAGGAGGAGGCCTCAGGTTTCACCCTTCTAGAGCCCACGCTGCAGCTCTGAACCTGATCCCAGCCGCGTAGCGCCTGCCGGCGTGGTGCACGGGGGTTAGTTAGGGGGTTAGTTAGTCCCCCGTGGTGCACGGGGGACTCTGGGTTCTTTTCTTCTTGAATCTTTTTAGAACAGGGTATGCTGTGCTGCTTTTTGAGATCTTTTAGCCTCCTTCATGTTGTCAGACAGGTTCTACTGAAGTGGTTTCTACAGGTCTGAGTGTGGGAACTGAACTCAGCGTCACAAATAATCACAATTAATTCATGATTTAACTAAGGGGTCTATTACTTTTCCACACAGGGCCGGGTAGGTTTGGATAGACGCTTTACTTTAACCAATGAGATCATCATGTGAAAACTACATTTTACATTTACTCAGGTTTTCTTTGATACTGAAATGAATTTGCTGATCTGGAACATCTAAGGAGTCAGCAAAGAGAAGAAGTCTGTAAGAAGATCCTGTCCACAGATCCAGGACCTGGACCATAGCCGGACTGATTCGAGGTTGAACAATGTTCTGACTCCTGATTATACATGAATAATCATCAATCCCAGCAGGATAATTCACACACATGTGCAGGAATCTTTTAATCAGTATGAGAAGGTTTCCACACAGTAACGGACCAAAAGAACGTATTTAAAGTATAAGTTACAGCAACATGGCCCCAGCGAGGGCAGTATCCGTGACTTATCTCCACTAAAAACCAATCTGTGATCTCATAATCTTCTGCAGAGTCTTTCTTCTCCCATAATTACTCCTCTGACACCTAAATGTGTGTTTTTGTCTCGTTGTATGAGCATTACGGTTTTGATCCCATGCAGTATGAAAACCATAAAAAGCAGTTTATGTTTGACATTTTTCATTCCGCCTCCTAGTTATTACAAACACAGAGCTCCAAACTAGGCCCCGAAGTAATAATCTCTGACATTTTCACATCAAGAAACATCTCCTTAGCTTCTCGTTGTCTCGTTATTCAGCCAGGATGGCTCCGTGACAGCGCTGACATTTGCTGCTCGGAACAACTTCCTCAAAGTGCACTTGTCTGTTCTTGTTTGGTGATTTATGCACATGACGGCTGTAGTGTTATACACTATGTAGTTAAACCTTGTAGTGTGTATAAAAGCTATGTTTTATTACTCACCTTCCGCTTTATCTATCACAGCTACCGAGGATTTAGACGAGAGTCTGTGTGCTCTGGAGACCTGGATTTGAACAACTGTTTGTGATAAAGCAGGATTATCTAGATTCTATTTAGTTGCAGGGAGCATTTATGTACCTGTTATTTGACGAATGGAAGCGGAGTCAGGAATAAATATATTCAATATTTATTATAACAGCTGACGAACATTTGTAAACAGATTAGCATTTGAGGTAGCAAGTTGGTTAGCATTCACTAAATGGTAGATGTTCTAAATTGATCTTCTGAGTTTAGAACCTGAGTCTCGCGGTGAAGACTAGGGAGTTAGCTTAAGGGTTTAGTTATCAGGGATAAGGTGGAGAGGTTACCTTGATGAGCAGCCTAGTGGTATAGGGTTAGCTTTATCAAAGTAGCCTGCTTTACCAGGTCATGGGTCGTTACTGCACCTCGCTCCTGGATCGCGTCCGGCTGGTGGAGTTCGACGAGGAAGCGGAGATTCCCCCTCGGTCGATCTGGAAGCCCTGACAGGTCGATCGACCCGCCCGGGCGGCGGAGAGCGTCCGTGGATGCGGAGATCAGTGGGACCCATGGCTGGTTGGTTGATAGCTGGCTGTCTTACCCATTCTGGTTGGAATAGAGAGGCAGGTGGATGTTTCCTGCTCTCAGGGGTAAGAAGCTTCTTTGACTGCTACGGGGCTTGACCCGTTACCGGGACAGTCGGCATCAATAACCCACTGTGTAGCGAGTGACAGCGGGCTTGTCGTCTCCTCCGAGGCTGGCGGAGAACTGGATTCTTCCGTGCGGAGCAGACAGCTGAGAGCTGTCAGTGAACGTGGGCCAATCAGGAGACTCTAAACAAGACACGTGACTCAGGCTCTAAAGTCCTACGTCACCTCCGTGTGAGGAGTGTGGAAGGTTTACTTATTTATCCTTAGCAAGGTGGAAATAAGTAATAATACTGATTTAACCTTTTAGCAAAGTAACAACAATACTGAAGCTGGATCAAACATTCACAATGCTGTAAGAGAAAGTGCATTAATCATTTAAGACATTTCTGTAACAGATTAAGGTGTCATTTTAGGAAGAGACACCAAGAGTCTTTATTATTATTATTTAAAGTCCGGTGGCTTCTTCCGATACGACCGTGACCTTGGAGGAATGCTGATTCAGGTTAAAACATAATAAAAGAGTCATTATAATCCGAGTTATTGGGAAGAAGATGGATTATTATTTTCGATGATCACGTAGGTCAGAGGTCAGAGTGTATATTGATCACGCTACACGGCCAACCAACACTGAAATAGAACATTTAGTCAAAAATGACTAAAGAGCCTGAAACATCACCTGTCAGCTGAGGGGCGGAGCCAAAACCTGAACTCATTTAGTGAAATGTGAACAAGATCAGTGTCGTTTTCCTAAAAAGAGTCCGTTTCCATCAGCGATGACCCTGAAGGAGGAGCTGTTGCTGCCTATGACTCTGTAAAAGGTCAAAGGTCATGTCCAACCTATTTGGAGTCCATCATTCAGTGGGAAATATAGCCTCAATACAATTTGCTGCAACACAGGAGATCCTCCTCCAGATCCACCTGCACCTCAAGGACAAGGGACACACTTTTGAAGATGACAGTGTCCACATTTTGGACAGAGAAGATGGATCATAGGTAGTCAATAGGCGGCCCGCGGGCCTCCTATTTGTGGCTCTCCAGCCAATTACTGTGTCCCTAAAGTGGTCAGTATTTCATAAAATCCACCACAGATACTTCACCTACAGGCATGCTGAGAATAAAACAGCAGATGGCCAACCAGTGCTTTGACATGGTCGTGCAGCTCAATGCGGGAAAAAGTAAAAGATCCTGCAGCACATCAGAAGCAGAGAGAGACTACATCAGTGAGCTTGAAGAGGCAAAACCGGTTCATTTTAACAACACATTGGCACTACACAGAATGCAGATGTGGCACGCTATTGTGGTTACATTATTAAGGAAGATAACCAACATCAATTCAAATCTCTCTTAAAGAGATATGTGCTGACGGACCAGCTCTCTGAACACTGACACTATGTATATTTTTCATCCCAACTAAAAATATCTTGTATTTCTTTTCAATCTAAAAATAATTCATAGAGTTTTTGTTTTGTTTTTTGTATTTTTACAAAAACAGGATATATATATACTAGGTTCTGTTTTTTGTTTTGTTTTTGTGTGTGTGGTTGAAATTGTTGATTGTTGTTTTTGTTCATATGTATTTTCATGTTCTATTGTTTGGATTACTGTAGAATAAAAACATGTAAACACTGTGTGGCAGCATGTTGGATGGACTCCAGGAAGACTGGCTGTTTCAATACAGCTAATGGAGTTCCAAATAAAGATAAAGATGAAACGTCTCACACATGAGAAAATGAAAGAGGTGGAGACAAGAAGGAGCACCAAGATGCAGAGAAATACAAATCTGTGTTGGAGAAAGGCCAAGCGAACCTGGAGAAATCTAAGAAGATGGTGATCGTGACTCAGAATGTTCTGGGGGCGTCCTGTTGGCCTGTAAAGTCAACTGGCTGGATGATCCTAAATTGCGAGACATTGCCATGACGCTGGAAGAGTTTCCAATCCCTGACTAGATTCATTTTAATTCATTCATGTGTATTTATGATTATTTCTCGTATTGTCTAATAAACAACCTATTTGTCCAAAAAAATAAATAAATGTACCGCAGAACGGCACCGCGTACCTCCCGCGACAGCTTCAGGAAGTGGAGCTACTGCAGGAAGCTACAGTGTGCACCCCCCACCCCCCAGCAGACCAATCGGGTGCCTCTCTCCCCTCCCGAGCAAATCGCCGACACATCTCTTGCGCTGCTACCCCCGATCCCCCGCGGTCCAAATATGCACGTCCCCTCCTCCAAAGCTACCAATATTTAATAAAATCCTCCGTGGATCGCCACCACATCTCTCACGCTGCAGCCGTGCGATGTTTTCCAGACGTTTTGCTCCAAACTTCTCTTCTCCACACTGCGCTCGCTGTCATCCCCCCTCTCTTCTCCTGTAACTCCGACACCGGCCGGCTGTCAATCAATCGATCGATCGATTGGCTTCCAGCAATAAATGCGGCCTGTCTTGTTATTGTCTAATGCTCAGCTTGTGATGAAATACTCCGGGTACGTACCTACACAGAACGAGCTTATTTGATTCTTATAGGCCAATCAGAGGATTTTTAAAGGAAACCAAATGGTTTTAATGTTGATCAATCTCTTTTAAGGATGGTCTATTTTTCTTTTTTGAGTCAGTTTTAACTTTTGGAATGGTCTGCTGGTTTGGTGACCTTAGCATGGTAACAGAGGTTAATGAGCATGGTTAGGGTCTGTACTGGGATCACTGGCGGTGACTTAAGAGACCTCAATCAGGTCTTCAGACTCCCAGCATCCTCTGAGTTCAGGCTCTTATCAGGATGGAGTTCACTTTCACCAAAAGGTCCAGATCAAACCAGGACTTGAGGTCTTCAGCTGTTGGGTTT
>SSNR01000493.1:306282-328212 GCA_006937965.1 Callopanchax toddi | reverse complement strand
TGTCCATCACAGACCACTAGAAGGTCCTTCCTGTCCATCACAGACCACTAGAAGGTCCTTCTTGTCCATCACAGACCACTAGAAGGTCCTTCCTGTCCATCACAGACCACTAGAAGTTCCTTCTTGTCCATCACAGACCACTAGAAGGTCCTTCTTGTCTATCACAGACCACTAGAAGGTCCTTCCTGTCCATCACAGACCATTAGAAGGTCCTCCTTGTCCATCACAGACCACTAGAAGGTCCTTCCTGTCCATCACAGACCATTAGAAGGTCCTTCTTGTCCATCACAGACCACTAGAAGGTCCTTCTTGTCCATCACAGACCACTAGAAGTTCCTTCTTGTCCATCACAGACCACTAGAAGGTCATTCTTGTCTATCACAGACCACTAGAAGGTCCTTCCTGTCCATCACAGACCACTAGAAGATCCTTCCTGTCCATCACAGACCACTAGAAGGTCCTTCCTGTCCATCACAGACCATTAGAAGGTCCTGCTTGTCCATCACAGACCACTAGAAGGTCCTTCCTGTCCATCACAGACCACTAGAAGGTCCTTCTTGTCCATCACAGACCACTAGAAGGTCCTTCCTGTCCATCACAGACCACTAGAAGGTCCTTCTTGTCCATCACAGACCACTAGAAGATCCTTCTTGTCCATCACAGACCACTAGAAGGTCCTTCTTGTCCATCACAGACCACTAGAAGGTCCTTCCTGTCCATCACAGACCACTAGAAGGTCCTTCNTTTGTTAGACTTCGACCAGGTCCTGGTCTGGTATGAAGTCCGGTTGAAGTAGCGGTCCCTCTGGCCTCCAAGCCGCAACCCCAGCTCACCACAGAAAGCTCAGTCTCGGTCAGTCCTGGAACCGGGTCAGACCTGGACCCGGACCGGTCCTGGACCCGGGTCGGTCCTGAGGTTCAGGACCGGCCGAGACCGGGAGGCGGCCACTAATTTTAAATCACTCAGCGGTGTATTTGAGCGCTGAGCTTTCTGTGGTGTGAGCCACAGGTCCAGGTCCGACCCGGTTCGGAACGGACTCATCCAGTACCGGGTCATTTTGGACCAGAACCGAGCAGAACCGAATCGGTTCCGGTACCGGACAGGTTCGGAACGGACTCGTCCGCTACCAGGGTCCGGTTTACCGGGTCATTTTGGACCGGTTCTGGTACCGGACGGGTTCGGAACGGTACCAGGGTCATTTTGGACCAGAACCGGTCCGAACCGAAGCAGTTCTAGTACCGGACGGGTCCGGTTTTAATCAGATCAAATCCGGTACCAAGTGGGTTCAGACCAGACCAGATCAGTCATGATGACGCTAGATATTTGATGTAATCTGATCTCGGTTGACCTTCTTTTAATCACCTCTTGCTGCTACACTGTGTGGCTGTGGACCTTCAGGATTGAAGATAAAAACATTTTGTGTTCAGATCTGAAGTCTGCTGCTGCTGACAGCCAGTGTTTTATCAGCAGAGTTTGTGCTTTCAGTAGAAAGATGTGCAAACTTCAATGTGAATATTAAGTTGTGTTTCTGACATTGTTTTGGTCAGGTTATTTTTTTCCCTGAAACTCTTACCTCTGTTGTGACCACATTGTAGTTGTTGTATTATTATTATTTGTATCTGATTATATTGATATTATTCTAAGGTCTCCTTATGAACACGTTATGATTTCTTTACTGTTTGATGTGTAGAATTAGGCTATAACTGTTTGACCTAACAGCGCCACATTAGTGAACTGGTGGTCGGGATTTTTACCAGCAACATGTTCAGTCAGATGAAAATATTTTGCTTCATTCCCTGGTCTAGTGGCGAGATGTGGGTTTTGGGCATCTGAAAACTGACTTGCAAAAATGCGCCCCACCCCTCAAAAATTTCACCAGCCGCCACTGCCTGATCCTCCATCTGATCACTTTAGGTCCAGAGGTTTGATGCAAATTTACAAAAACAGCCAATAAAGGAGTTAATAAGCAGTCAGACTGTTTGTTCCTCACAGTAAACCGGTCAATTCAAACTACATGTCTTCAGTCAGAGGCTCCTTCAGATCTGCTGCAGATCCTTCCTGTCCATCACAAACCACTAGAAGGTCCTTCCTGTCCATCACAGACCACTAGAAGGTCCTTCCTGTCCATCACAGACCACTAGAAGGTCCTTCTTGTCCATCACAGACCACTAGAAGGTCCTTCCTGTCCATCACAGACCACTAGAAGGTCCTTCCTGTCCATCACAGACCATTAGAAGGTCCTCCTTGTCCATCACAGACCACTAGAAGGTCCTTCCTGTCCATCACAGACCACTAGAAGGTCCTTCTTGTCCATCACAGACCACCAGAAGGTCCTTCCTGTCCATCACAGACCACTAGAAGGTCCTTCCTGTCCATCACAGACCACTAGAAGATCCTTCTTGTCCATCACAGACCACTAGAAGGTCCTTCCTGTCCATCACAGACCACTAGAAGGTCCTTCTTGTCCATCACAGACCACTAGAAGGTCCTTCCTGTCCATCACAGACCACTAGAAGGTCCTTCCTGTCCATCACAGACCACTAGAAGGTCCTTCCTGTCCATCACAGACCACTAGAAGGTCCTTCTTGTCCATCACAGACCACTAGAAGATCCTTCTTGTCCATCACAGACCACTAGAAGGTCCTTCCTGTCCATCACAGACCACTAGAAGGTCCTTCCTGTCCATCACAGACCACTAGAAGATCCTTTCTGTCCATCACAGACCACTAGAAGGTCCTTCCTGTCCATCCTACAGTGACTTTGTGAAGAAACTTAAAGAGTTATTAAAACATCTCATTTCCTTCTTATTAATTATTATTAAAGGACTGTTGATTTTATTTCTGACTGTATAACCAGATGTTCTATAAAACACACACAGCTCATCTCATCTTCCTCCAGCTGAATCAGATGAACGTAAAAGAGAAATAAACACTTGATGGTTGCAACGCCAACCTCTGACTCTTTTAATGAAGATCTTGAACATGGAAACTGATGATGATGAGGACAGGTAGTCATCAGCAGCAGACCTGTAAATGTGGAGGTCTGCTGCTGACGGAGATCTGCTCCTGATGGAGGTCTGCTCCTGACGGAGGTCTGCTCCTGACGGAGGTCTGCTGCTGGCGGAGGTCTCAGACTGTCGGGGACCTATCTGTATCAGGAGACTGATGAGCTCACCAATTGATGGATCAGAATGAAAACCTGAGCTCTGTTTACATCCTGGTACATCCTGTTCCTTCACACCACACAGCAACGTCAACACAGAAATCAATACATATTCATTTTCCTGCCCTCTTATCAACCAACACCTCATCGATCCTCCTCCTGTCAGCCTGTAATTGTCCACGTTGCTGTCAGTCACCTGATCACCTCTTGTTCCAGATGAACGTCTGAATCAACGGACCCTGATGGTAGGTATCATTGATTACCTGCTGCCTCAGGTTTACGGTGAAGCTGAAAGGTGAGCGGCCGTTTGTCCAGCGAGGCCTCAGAGACCCCCTGTCATGAGCCACCAACCGTGGCTAATGAGATCATACAGAAACGGGCTGAAACATTGATTTCATACCAGGTATGAAGCATCAAACGCAGCTCGGCTGTCGGGCTGCAGCTCCGCTTCAGGAAACAAATATCGAGTTTGAAAAGATCAAGAGTTGTTGCATATTTATATGTTTCACAGGTGAAGACACGAACGGCCAGAGGCAGGCTCATCAAGGTCTCTGCTGAAGGCGAACGATGCTCCTACTTCTAATATTAAACCTAATGTAACCACTGAGGTTCAGTCAGACAGCAGGTCAGAGGAGCTGCTCTCTGCTTCGACAGAATCTGGACGACTTTCAGTTCACCTCAAAGGCAGACGCCTTCATTTGGACTGTTTTTATCAATACACAGTACTGGTAAAACATCTTAATGCTCAGATTATCTGGGGATGTAAATGTAAACGTCCTGCATTTTTATGGAGATTTTCCAAGTCGTGGAAAACAAAGTGCTTTACATTAGAGTCATGTTCACACGCTTATGGCACTGAGCCACAGAGGAGGAGCTGCTATACACAGACGCCACCAGACCCTCCAACCACCAGCTGGCAATGTGGGTCAAGTGTCACAATGACAAAGTGACCATAGCTGGGATTGAACCGGCAACCCTCCAGGAGCAGGACGTAAAGACCCGAGTCATGTTGAAGTGGAGTTCTATCAGTTGTTTCTCTACGGTGAGGACCACCCACCCACTGGTCTCTAAAGACAGGAAGTAGTAGTGTAGCATATTAAATCGTGCCGCTCAGATCCCAGTCCGGACTGGCCCAAAGTCACCATAGGTCCACTGGGGAAATGTACGCCCAGTAGCCAGTCCAGCCGGGACAACATTGACGCCCAGGGCATGGTGCTGTCAGCGTGAGCGGCTCGGTGTGGACCTCTGTCCAGAGGGAAGGGGCGCGCCTGGGAGCATGACCCACAGCGCGCATCACGCCCACCAGTCGATCCAGACACGCCTCCTTCCCCGGGACACAGGTCCACTCACCTGGACATGCAGCACTATCTCTGCACCCTTGCTGCATCTCCTTTTTTTCTCGAGGTTTCCAAAAAAAGTCTAAAATCCACATTTGCGCCATTTGTAATAAATACATCTTTGAGGTCACCAGCAGGGGTGCTGCTGCCCCCAGCACCCCTACTTCCTGCGGTAATAGAGAAAATGCGTTTTGTGCCTTTTTTGGATAAATGAACATGCCAGACAGCGTGCTTTAAATGTGTATTTGCAACTTAATCTGAACCTTTTACAATAATGTTTTTAAAAAGTTTTTAAAAAGAAGTCAAAACATTTTAAAAAAGTAAAATTAATTAATAAACAGTTTAAAAAAGGAAAAAAAATTTAATAGAACAAAAAAACTATTGATGGTTAATTAAAAAAAATGTCTGTGCGCGCTTTTTAAAGGGTTAAAACAACTCTCGCTTACTAAATCACAACGATGCGTTAGAACAATATAGAACCTTTGTGCAAACCTCTGAAACTTCTCATGAGAACGTTCAGGTAGTTTGCAACACGCCGGTAGGATTCCTTTTAAATTCCTGAAAATTAGCCACTAATTCATGTCCCACTCTGCAGCAGTGTCTCTCCTGATCAGCCATGAGCATTGCTCCAATCAGAGGACTCCTTCCTGCTTCTACAGACTCCACCCACTTTCAGTGATGTCACCAGTGAGTCCTTAATTTAGATAAATAACTGACAGAACGCCACTTCAAAATGACCCAAACATCCCATTAAGATCAGATTTATATGTGAAATAATTCTATTTAAACTAATCAGTTACTTTTACCCTCGATAACAGAATTCATCCAAACAGGATTTATGTTAAAGACAGACGACGAACCAGCAGCCCCAACATGGTTTCACCTCTTTATTAGGCGACGCTCGTCTTTCTCCTCCTCCTCAGGTCATTAAAGATCTGTATCTGACCTTTGACCTGCAGCAAACGCTGTCCTAATCAGGTGAGAAATCATTTGGTCTTACATTAACAAGTCAGAGCGAGGACCTGGAGACCGCACCAATTTAAAGGGACAAAAAAACAAAGAATTTAACACAATGAAGTCATCTTAGTGGGTAATCTAACAGACACACAAGGTGGTGGTGGTGGTGTGTGTGTGTGTGTGTGTGTGTGTGGGGGGGGGGTGAGAGGTGCTTACCTGTTATTTAAATCAGCATTTTGTGAGAAGGAAGCAGCCGTCCAATCAGCAGAGAGCATGAGGAGAGAGCAGAAGAGAGGAAACCTGTGGTTAGATCAGGGTGTAGAAATCTACCTGGCAACAGCTGACTCACTCAGCTCCAGCGTCCAATCAGCTTCTGTTTGTGTTTTATTATTAGTCCGAGTTCAATTCAGACTAATTCTGCATCAGAACAAAACTCTGACCCACATATGAAACATGGGAGGATATCTGTGTCAAGGTTAGCCCCCCCCCCCCCCCCCCCCCCCCCCCCCCCCCCCCCCGACCACTCGAAGCCCGTTGAATTTATTGACTATGATCTCTCCCTCCATCCTTCTTCCTTTTCTTTCTGACAAAAGCAGCTCCTGTTCCTCCATTAATGAGGCGATTAATAAAACCAGCTCCTCTGTTTTCCGTCTATTCTCTCACGGAGGACTGAGGGGGAGGAGAGGAAGACGAGGAAGGCCATGAAAGCAGGTCAAGCCTCGAGAGGCAGAGGAAGAAGAGCAGAGCTAAAGGTTTCACGCAGCATCAGGCTGAAGACATGAAGATAAACGACACGTCTGAAACCAGATGATCAAAACAACTATTTGCATTTTATTTACTAAAACATGAAAAAACCCACTTTAAAACAAATTCACATTTTACACAAACATGTGGATCATCATCATCTTCATCATCATCATCATCTTCATCATTATTCTCATTTTAGGTTAACTTGCTAATGAATTCATCTGTTTTTATGATTTCTTCAACCCAAAGGACAAAGACCAGCACAACGTCTTCATATTTAGGAAGTTTGAACCAAAAATGATTCACGCCGTTTCAGACTGGAGAAGATTGAACCTGAATGCAACACGCAGTGCTGCATTCAGGTTCCTAAAGAGGCAGCGCTGCATTCAGGTTCCTAAAGACGCAGCGCTGCATTCAGGTTCCTAAAGACGCAGCGCTGCATTCAGGTTCCTAAAGACGCAGCGCTGCATTCAGGTTTCTAAAGAGGCAGCGCTGCATTCAGGTTCCTAAAGAGGCAGCTCAGTGCAGTGTTGCACCTTAAGGCAACACTACATTTTTAGGAACCGGCGTGCAGCTCTGAGTCTTCAGGCTTCTGATTGGACCTCCCTCATCTTTCCCCCATCGCTGTAGGACAGGTGACATCACCTTTGTCTGTCCAGTAGAAACCATGAGGTTCAGTTTCCACTGCGCTGCGGAGGAGAAGCTGAGAGGTTCCACCATCCTGCTGTGGATGAATTAGCTCCCTACAGAGAGGACTATTAACTAGTGAAGGTCACTAAAAACACAAACACACTCCACTTCAGCTCCTTATCCATCCACTGCAGCTGAATGTGAAGTAATGTACGTTTTTATTTCTCTTCAGCTGCAGACGATGGGGCTTCTTTATGAACGAGACCACTACATCAATGTGATGTAGACAGCAGACTTTGATAAAAGGCTGGAACCTCAGACCAGGGGTCTGCAGCCTTTATGATCAAATGAGCCGGTGTTATCTCTCCTACTAAATACCTCAAACCAGCCAAGAGTTTGAATCATTCAGGAATCAGAAACCACGATAAACCAGACGCTGCCGCCGGTGGAGACGAAACAGCAGCGCGTTTGGAAACAACCACCTCTCCGTTCGCTGAACCTGCTGCTTGTTTTACCAAACCACGACAGGAATCTCCATCGGGGGTCGAAGAGACGTGTAATTTGTGAGCCCCGTGAACCACAGCGCGCATCGTGTCAGTGCACGGCTGCATAACGGAGGCTTTAAACAGATTCACATCAACACGACGTCCTGAAGCCCAGAGAGCAGCTGCAGGTGAGCCCAACGCTGCCTGGCAGCGTGAAGCGCCTCGACGTTACTGTATGTTTAATGTCTGATGACGCACAAGAGCTGCCGTTTAGCAGAAATTCAACTGATCAAAGAGTAAGAAAAGATCATCTGTATCAACATCACCTCATTCTGCAGAGCTTGGAGGAGCTTTCAGGCCTAAACGAGACTCCGTGAAGTCTTTACAGCAGCTCTCAGGTCAGTCCACGAGTCTCCACCAGCGTGTCGTCAAAAGAGAAACTCGTATAGACAAGTAGAGCTAAACTTTAATGAGTCTGGGTTTATGTAACACATGGGATCGTGGGGGAAGCAGCAGCGTTCAGTAATTAACCCGCTGGAGGAGGAGAGCCAATGGGACGGACTCAGGTCTGAGTGGGATGAGAGGAAGGAAAAAAACAACTAAAAGGAACTTTAGGTCCTCGTTCAGCCTCATGATGAAACACCTCTGATGATACAGAGAAGTTGAGTCGAAGCCAAGAGGTCCAACCAAACTCCCCATCCCATGATGCAACACTCTCTAAACTGATCCGAGTCCATACTGGTCTTTAGGATGAGCTGACTCGCTTATCATAACTTTCAGATCAGGATGTTAAAACAACCGAACCAAAGTGAGCTGAGAGCTTCACTCAGAGACTAAAAGTCATCAACGTTGGGAGAAAATCCCAGAAACGTGTAGGAGTGGATGCTGAAAACGTTCACCAACACCAGCGTTTGGCTTGGAATGGACATTTAAAATTCATTACATTTATTTTTGGCTGCATTTTTGCTTCTGAAGACAAAAACTAGACTCAACGAAGAGCTGATTTAACTTTACCAGCAGAAAGAGTCTCTGAGCTTTGAAGAAAGGAACTCAGCTCAGGGGGAGGAGTTAAAGAATCAGGAGGGAGGTGGACGGATCAGGGCAGCGTCTGCAGGGATGAAGAACTGATTTGTTGAGGTGAAGAAGGAGCTGAGCCAGAAAACAAGGCTCTTGATTTACAGTTGATCTACGTTCCTGTCCTCACTTATGGTCATGAGCTTTAATGATGATCGAAAGATGAGATCACAGATACAAGAGGCTGAAACGGGTTTCCTCCTCAGGGCAGCCGGGCTCAGCCTCAGAGATACAGGGTGAGGGGTTCAGACATCAGGAGGGACTTGGAGTAGAAACGCTGCTCCTCCACATCGAGAGGAGCCAGCTGAGAAGAGTTGAGCATCTGGTCAGGATGCCTTCTGGACGCCTCCCTGTGGGGTTTTTGGCTGTTATGAGGCCTCTGGGTTGACCACCAATAAGCTGGAGAAAGACCATGTCCAGGTTAGCCTGAAGGTCCCACCAGAAGAGCTGCAGACGGTGGCCAGGGAGAGGACAGTCTGGGATTCCCTACCCGGGATGCTTCAGATCCGGATAAGTGGAGGAAAGTGAGGTGAGGAGAAAAATCTAATTATAAATATCATAAGAAGGAAGATTTTAAATTAGCTGAAATAAAGATTTATAACTTTAAACCCGTCTGTCTTATGAAGGTTTAGTTCTCCAACGTGGACCCACATCTTCTCCTGGCTTTCCTACAGTTATTCTTCCACACAACTAAGATAAAGTTCTCAGTCTCTTTCCAAAACATTATTTACAAAAACCCATGAAACCAGAGCAGGTGGGCGGAGCTAACCAGTCATGTGCTCTAACAGCTGTCCCTCCTGTCCCCACTTTGTCTGCATCCTTTGCATCTTATAGATGCTCCTTTAATAGGAGGGATACACAGATCACCGATTAGGAAAGATGCAGAACTAAAGGAGGATCATGGGTAATAGATGTCTTTACTAAAGAGAACAAATAAAAAAAACTAAACATCTGCAAACTGTAACAAACTGACAGCAGAGGGAAGAGGGAGAAAACCTTACAAATCAACAGGAAATGACCCCGGAGCTGTACGAGTCACTACCCCGACCCAATGCCAGGTCACTTCAGGTCACTGGATTGCTGCTTCTGTACCGACACAACCTGCTACAGGTATGTGGTCTACGTTTTATTTCCTGCACTGTGGCGCTGCTGTGACACCGCCCCTCCTCCTCCTCCTCCTCCTCACACCTTCATTACCGACTCAGCTGCCAGAGCGATAACGCTGACTCTGCTGCTGCGTGGCGATGAAGCAGCCCGATCAACGTCTGCAGGAGGAGACCACAGCGAGGCGTACGCACTCAGCCTGCTGCTGAAACCACACACGCTCAGGAGAGAAGTCTGAAACCCTCCACGAAGAGTCGGTGAGGCAGAATCCATTCTGCTGCTCAGCATGAAGCCACTTTAAACTCCACCACACTAATGAGTTGGTGTTTCTCTATTTAAACTCACCCAAACTGCCCTCAGCAACGCTCATTTGCTGATGTCAAAGCTGCTCGTTTTCCAAAACATTTCGGCTCCTGTTTTCATGCGATTTGCTGTGAAACCTGATCCGTGGTGTTGTTTTCAGCAGCCGAACCGACAGACGCTTCGTGAAGCGCTGTTCTGGAATAAAACAACTACAGAACGCTCCTGCTTTTATTTTGATTTTTTACTGAGTGAAGGAGAACGAGGGAGGAGAAAACGTAAAGACTAAAACGTTCAGGATATCGGCATCCTGATGAAAAATGAGCATTTAAAAACACTTTTATTTGTTTTTACGGTACAAAGAGTTATTCCTACTTAAAATACTGGCACTGTCAGAATCAAGCTAGAGCTGCACTGATTCTGGTAACGGTTCCGGTTCTTGTGTAGCTCCACCTGCTGATAACAAATACATTATTTGATGCACCGATATCGATACTGGTATCGGCCCAATACCAATACCAGTATCGGTTAACGTTACCCGATACCAGGAACCGATACCAGTGGCTTCACTGTCTGTGACTTGTGATTTCTGCTGTAGTTTCCTATATTGAACACTATGGGGAGCTGTTGAGCTAAAGAGGAACAGTGTGGGTTGAGAGCTGGAGATGGTGCCAAATAGTTCATTTGATTTGGTTAAAATGTGGAAAACTGCAATAATTTCACTGTGAAATCACAGAAAATGGTTATTTTTCACCGTATATTTTAGTTTTGTGATCATTTTTTAATATATTTTATTTTTTTATCTAACTCAGTTATTTGTTGTAAAAAGCAGAGAAGAAAACATAAAACCTGTATTCCAATTTGTTGCATTTTTTGTGTGGTAGAAGTATTGGTACTCGGTATCAGCGAGTACTCAGATTTAAGTATCGGTATCGGATCGGTTTTGAAAAAAGTGTTATCGGCACATCCCTACAAATAATCCTAGAGAACCATCAGTTTTAGTTTTAAACATGAGTTCAGCGAGGACCTCTGCTGGTCACTCGACCGCACACAGCTGGTTAACGAGGCTCAGTGTTGGCTGAAGAGCACTGTGGAGGTTCAGCATGTTGAGCAGCATCTTCAGAAGCTCCTCCTGCTGTGTGACAGAGCATCTTCACCACTGTGTGGTACGGCAGGGGGCCGCACCACAAAGGTGGAGTGTTGAGAAGATCACCAGGTCTCCACAGCCCTCTCTGCAGAGTATTTACTACCAGAGAGTCTACAGGAGAGCTGCCTCCAACCTCATCGACTCCACCACCCTCAGCACAGACTGCTGACTCTCCCAAAGTTCCCAAAGAACCCAGAGCAGGCGCCTTCAGCGTAAGCAGCAGGCTGTCAGGGGCTCGCGCCGGTCGATTCAGACTCGTATGCCTCCTCACCCCGGACACAGGTCAGTCCGCGGACTAGACACAGCTCCTGGTCTGCTGAGCTCCACATGTTATTGGTGGGGATGCAGCGCTACTTCTGCACCCTTGGATCAAACATGAGGACACGTCACGTCAAATCTACTCCCATGCAGGAATGTTTCCACCAGACATCAGACTCCTAAACATCCGTTAGGAACGTCTATCAGGATTGTTGTTGCCGTGTCTGTTTGCAGCTCTGCACACTTACACATTACAACATTCCACGTATTTCTTGTCTTAGATTGAATACATTTGCAGTCGTATATCTTTGCTCAGTTTTTCATCCCACCCTGTTGATTTGATGCTTTTTATTGTTCATTTCTTTTTCATGCCATTTAAATTTGATGCTGTTGGTTTTTGATTTGAGCTTTTCTGATGTCTTCACTCTTATTATTAGCGTTCATTAAACAAACAAACAAACAAACAAAGACATTTATGATTGTGGAAGTAAAAACCTAAAGACCTGTTATGGACCGTTAGCGCTCAGCGACACCAACATGACAAACGCAGGACTTGTCATTGTGATTTGACGACGGTGAGTTTAAAGACCAAAACATTCAGCATCAGCCCATTCTGATCACCTGCTGACGTTTTTAGGTGGATCTTTGAGTAAAAGTGATTTCAGATGTGCGAACGTGTAAACTAAACTCTTCTCAAAGAACTGTAATAAAAGAAGGCTTTCAAATATTTTATGAATAACTTGAAAATGATCTCAGAAGTCAAAACGTTCAAATAGAAAATCTCTTTGCATGAATTAATGCTTAGTGATGAGTTCATGAACCAAAAAGAAATCTGGTTTTTGAGTTTCAATTTAGTGATTTATTTTTCTAACTTGTGCGTACATCTCCAATACATTTCATCATTCCTTTTGTGTTTGAAAAGGAGTAGGCAGAAGTTTTCACTTATTTTGCCCTGCCCCCCTTTATCTTACTTCTTATTCATTCCCTTCTTCAATCAACTAACAATTATAGTAAATACGCTTCAGCATCTCAAACAAGAAAACAAACATCAGAAACAACTACAATGAGCAAAAAAATGAAAGAATATATATATATATATGTATATATGTATACATACATTACTATATCCTTCCAGAGGATATCTAGTTTCAATTCAATTCAATAAGTTTATTTCACTCAAAGAAAAATTTTCAAAGTACAAACTTCAAATCAAAATACAAAATCATTTTAGTGAAAAAGGGGGAGGAAGAAGAAAAATCTTAACTAACTTCCCCCTTCAACTGAATACAAAATACATTACAAAATGGCCGTATACGCACAAAAGTAAACAACTTTTTTCTTTACAAACAATATCAGAACTAAAACATCAATCCTCTATCATTAAGTCACCAGATCATGGGATTTTTATCTTTATACATTTTCTTAAATTGATCAGTAGTTGAACGTTTTTTCAAATCATCGTCCAGGTTATTACATATTTTTACTCCATATTCTGAAATGCACATTTGCTTTAATGTACAAATATTCTTTTAAACTCAAACTACTTTCTACTTTTTCCATCATTTGTGATCAAAACAACAAACTTCTGTAACTCTGCTGGCAGTAATTTATTTTTAGCCTTGAACATAATTAGTAAAGTTTTCAATTTAACCAAATCTCTAAATTTTATAATTTTTGACTGAACAAACAATCTATTAGTATGTTCTCTTGGATTTACTTTATGTAAAATTCTTAAAGCTTTCTTCTGTAACAGAACAAAGGATTAGTATTTGTTTTATATGTATTTGCATGTATTCTAATGTCATCTGTATTTCGCGATGAAGCTGGAATTGTGAATTTCCCCTCTGGGGATGAATGAAGTATCTATTTACCTATTGCCCCAAACCTCTATACAATAAGTCAAATATGGAACAATAAATGAGTGATATCATGTCTGAAGTGTTGATGTTTCTACAACACAGAATGAGTGATGAGCTGAGGCGATGTCCAAGCATGATGCTGTTTAAAAAGAGGTTCAAACTCATGATTTTTACAAAATACAAGAAGGAAGGTCTCAGAGAATGTGCCTAAACTCAAATTGTGTTATTTATGTCGTCACTGTGATAACCCATGTGCCATGTTACGTTAATATGTTGTAAAGTTCTTTTTCTACACAAATTACCGGAGGACTACATTAACTAATGTTTAGTTATTAGATGTCGAGAAGGGGGTGGGATTAAATAAGCTGATGCTTCTTCCTACTCCCTTTTGACCATGTGGAAAAGAAAAAAAAGAGACAAAAGAAAAGAAAAAAAAGAGAAAAATTCTGAATGGCAGTCATGTCATTGACCATCACTATTGTTGTTATGATGGAGATTAGTACTTGTTTTGTTATATGTAGATATGCATTTTTTTCTTCTTTTTTTCCCCCGTTACTTATACGTGTGTATGTGTGTATCGACGCATGTTCAAAAAAAAAACTAAACCAAACCAAACACTTTTTACTTTATTTAAAAGTTCAATACATTTAGAAAGTTTTTGTTTTATATATTTTATGTGAGATTTCCAATTACGTTTATGAGGTCAGTTATCTCTAGTTCTTTCAAGCAGTTTATTAAAAATTTAAGCTCAATAAAACGAGTGAAAAACCTAATTAAAAACTAAAAATAGTAACAATTTTACTGATGAAAAAGAAAAACTTAATACATTTTTTTTTTCTGGTCACAAGTTCAAATGTTTGGTTTTAAATCGTTTAATGGGTCAGTCGAGGTTTCCGTGTAAAGAACCCCTGAAATAAACGCGCTGCGTTTTAATCAACACCTCCAAGTGCGTCGATGTTGTTCCACAGCAGCTTCTGCACACGACGCGTCATCAGATGTTCCTAAAATATCCTGAGTGTTTCTGTGATTTCTAACAGCTTCAACCTGCTGGAGCTCTAATGATCCGAGACACTCGACACCTCCAGAGTCAGAAACACCGACATTCCTGCTGCACCGGCGCCAAACTACAGGCTTTAACCCTTTAAAGGGCCGAGAGCTAGAGGTCTGCAGAATAAACATCAGACTTTTCTAAAAATGGTTCAAAATAAAAAGACATGTTTTTTAAGTTATAATGTTTAAAATTTAAACTAGTAATAAATTAAAAATGTATAAATGTAAGAAAGACTGTAGTAGATTAAATGAAAAGTACAAAACTTTAAAAAGTGTAATCGATAATAAAAGAAAAGAAAATCCAAGATCCAAATCCATTTTTTTTAAATTTTATTTCGGTGATCTTCTGTATGCTTTCAAACTTAAAAAAAACAAAATCAAAGAAAATAAAACTGAAATGTTAAAAAATACAAATAAAAAAACCATTTAACTGACATTAAATAAAACAAAAATGTAAAAAGTTAAAGAACAACAAAATAATTAAAGTTAAAAAGTACAAATGTTTAGAAAAGTAAAATAAAAAAACTTAAAAACTAGAAGAAACCAAAAACCAAATATTTTAAAAGTTAAAAACATTTATAAAGTACTCCAATACAAAATAACAAACTAAAAATGTAAAAAAGAAAAACTGCAGAAATATAAAAGTTAAAAAGTAGAAATACTTACAGAAGTAAACTAAATTAAAACTCATTAGAATAAAAATATTTAAGAAAAACTGAAGAAAAAGATCTAAATGTTCTTTTAATAAACTCCAATAAAACTGAAAAAATAAATTCTACATTAAATCTCTCAGTATTTCAGTGATGCCCTTTAAAAGGTTAACTAGGAACTCCAAGTCTGAAAATAAACGTTTAAACTCATCAAATCCTCCTAAACACAAACTCACACGTTCACTCTGATCCAGCTCGGATTGGGTTCTTAAAGTTTCTGCAAAGAATTTGGTCTCAGCTTAAAAAAAGAATCAAGAGAATCAAAAGTATCAGTCATGATCTGTTCAGCAAAAATCACAGAAATCTGTTAAGAATCTGATAAACCTCCAGAAAAATTACTGGAAAAACCTCCATGAGCCGATTTAATGATCCGAACCTGAAGTCTAAATCCTGAGTCTCAGTAGGAAAAGTCAGAGCGTCTAATTAGCCTCCGACTGCTCCGTCACCTTCTGCAGAGAGTTCCTGAATCACTCCCAACGTTTCCTGTGCAAATTCATTTCCAACAAAACTCCGACCCGACTCAGCTCGCCCGTCAGGCCGTGGCTGTTAATGAGCCCTGACATCGCTCTAAAAGAAAAAAGGAGTTACTGATACGTCTACTGACAGCCTCCACCTCCCACCGCTCTGCTTCACGTCCTCCTGGAGGCCGATGGAGCAGCTGAAGCTCCACCTCTTCAACATGTGACCTGCAGGAAAACGCCTCCGTCATCAAATACGACAAAGGAAACGAGCGCTTCTGTAGCACACAGAATCGAGCCAACTTCCTCCTTAACGTGATAAAAAAAATTACGTTTGGGTAAAAATTGTTTTTAGAAAAAGAAATGAGCTGGTTGGTTACTTTCTGTTCCTACAGACTCCTCCCACCTTGAGTGATGTCAGAGTTGTAACAGAAAGGAGCTAAATTCTAAGAAACCCTCAAATACAGCTGCTGGGAATCCTCCAGGAGTTCAGGAACCTAAAACTAAAAACATTCACAGGAAAACGCCTGATTTCAACGTTTGGATCATCAGAGAAAACGACACAAACAGGGAACTGATCAGAGGGACTCACGGGACCTTAAAGACCCCATGAGGGACACTAGCCTCGTTTCCACTATCGGAACTTTGGGGTGAGGGGGGGAAGTGACCGGGGCATTCCTGTGTCTCGGTCCTCTCAGCTGTCGTGTCTCCATTACAGCTCCACCTTTCCGGAACTTTTGTAAGACGTCAGCATCGACGTCACTGACGAGCGTAAAGGCGCCAACAGACAAAAAAGTGGAGAATAATAAATAGATCAATGATGGACGAAGAAGCGATGGTTGTGGTGTATTTCTCTGTTTTTATCCACAGTGATGGAGTGATGAACAGAAGGACGAGTAGACTTGATGATGAACTAATCCAACCTCGGAGACACGGTCATTTTACAAGCTCCGACAACGACACACAGGTCATTTATCTCGGCGCGGTCTGCTTTCATCATTTTCCTTCATCCCACAACCAATCAGCACGAGTTAACCACATTTACCACTCCGCGAGTCTATCGGGCCGATGCGAGTACCTGCCCCTGATCAGGGACTCCGTTGGTCCCTGAAGACGACCCTCTCAAAATTCCCCGCTTAATGGAAACCGTCGCGCGCCGCAAAGTTCCGGTAAAATTACCCCGAAGTTCCGACAGTGGAAACGGGACTAATGATGGCCTCATTCGTGACCCCATGACTAGGGCTGGGCACTGAAACACGGTACTAGACCGGTACCAAAAAAAACATGGTACAGACTTCGGTACTTTTACTATAAAATGTCCCTGTGAATGAGCTGCTCTATTTCTCCACCGCTGCTCCGCTCCATGTTTTACGTGAGACGCAGGTGAGAAGAGCGTCCTCACACACACTCTGCAGCCCATCTTCTGCCTTTGAATACATTTCCGGGTTAAAATGTCACAAATATCTAAAGTTTAGATTAGGGATGTCCAATATTATCGGTAGACCGATAATATCGGCCAATATTGGCATTAAAATGTAATATCGGAAAATATCGGTATCGGTTTTTGTAATGACACACATAACCTTTACATACTATGCACATACAGTATTATACATCAAACTCTTCAGCTAATTCTCCTCTTTCTCAAAATGTAAAAATATAACAAATCTGATGTTTAGTTTTTGTGATATTTGTGTTTATTTGGCACACCTTACATTAAATCCTGTGGATTCAGCATTTCCCAGCCAACCTTGAATGCAACATCTATTGGCAAACCTTTGATGACATCATCGATCCGCGACATTACTTGCAGCATAGCATGTAGCGTGAGGACTCCGCCAACATGTCTTTGGTATCGGTTTATATCGGTATTGGAAATTAAGAGCTAGACAATATCGGATATCGGTAAAACAGCCGATATCGAACGTCCCTAGTTTAGATGCATTTTGGAAAGGTAAACGGGAACAGAGCAAAATGCAACATATGCTATAAGATTAGTGCCACGAAAAACAGGAATATTAGCAAGAAATGCATCGCCCATGTAATTAACTTCCAGCAGCAGTGCTGTGTTCAGTAAAAAAAAAAAAAAAGACCCCGAGCTTCCAGCCTCTGCTGCATCAGGAGTGTGTGGGAATACTGTGACATCACAGAAAGTTTACAAGGTAAGCAATTAATACCAGTAGTAATAATAAATGCATAAATATATCATAAAAGATATATTTTTTATTTTAATTAAAAAACTTTTAGTACTTTATTTTCTCTGAGATTTATAGGTACTGAAAAAAGTATAGTTCAGGTACAGGTATCGAAAACCAGATATCGTTAAAGTAGTAGTATCAAAAACTATTTACTGGTACCCAGCCCTACCCGGGAGCGTTTCTGACTACAACATACCAGCTTCATACTTCCAGTCACAGAAACTTTAATTTGACTAATAAAAACCTGAAGGAACCTGAGAAAAACCGTTCCCCTCGAATCCAACAGCATCCTGAGACAAACGGAGGGAGACTCATCGCTCATCTTTAACTCTATTAAAGCTGCTTGTTTTCATAATGAGGTTATTGATTTCTATTTGTGTTTAATCAACAGTTTCTAGAAAAACAAGTCTGTAAATTTAAGATGCTTCAGTTTCATATCGATCTATAAACCGTAGCTGAAACACAGACTGTAATCTGAGACCAGAAGAGCCTGAACTCATTCAGACTCTCTTCTGACAAGGAGACAAAACCACCTTGTCCTAAAAATACTTCTTTTTTTTTACCTTTGATTTGTTTTATTTTATTAGGACAATCTGGTGTTTTTACCTGATTATAACACATCTATAAATGAGCTTTTTCATGTGTCGAATAAATAAAATAGCCTTGTAGAAGAATGGAGGCATAATGTCATCCTGTAAAAATAGATTCTCTTTTGAATTTTTGAAAATACAGAATTCATTTTTAATAGGCTCTTTTCCTGTAAACAGTCTCACTTTTACCTTTACTTTAGTACCAATATTTCATTAGAATAACTTTTTAAAACTTGTTTTCTGATCGTCATAAACACTTTTTGCAGATTTCCTTCATTAATCTGCTCTCTGTTGGATTTCTTGGTAGATAAATACTAATTAAAGCAGTTTATGACTTAAATTAATAACAACAATAGTTTGGAAAGATGAAAGAGGAGATTGTTCAGACGCGACTGAAACTACAAAAATAAAATCACACAAATAAAGTGACGACAAAAACAGCACACTAAAAGCTATTTAGGGTTTCTCTAGATGTTTGAACACAGGATCCATGTCTGATTCTACCAAACCGCCTGCAGATGTTCAGATTTGTCACAATTTGTCTGCACCAGTAAATGCAGGAAAACGGTGTGAACCTCTGATGTTCAGCCGGTAGCCTCAGCACACATCGCTCCACTGCTCAGCACGACAACACAAACACACACTTACACACACCTCCAAGGCCGATTCAATGTTCGGAGTGTGTGTTGACACTCTGCAGCTCCCCGAGGCCACAAGCCTGCTGAGTCCAACATCTGCTCAGAGTCCGGCACTCAGCCAGAGTGTGCGTGTGTGTGTGTGTGTGTGTGTGTGTGTGTGTGTGCGTGTGTGTGTGTGTGTGTGTGTGTGTGTGTGTGTGTGTGTGTGTGTGTGTGTGTGCGTGTGTGTGTGCGTGTGTGTGTGACGATAAAATGACAGTTGACACCAACCACACTCTGTAGAACACAAACTCAGAGATTTAAACACATTGGATCAACCCAAACATCCAAACAGGAGGGGGGGGGGGCTGTTGGCCTCAGTGACCCTGAGAGCAACGCCAGCAGAAGCGTAACCTTCAAATGAGACACCCAAGATGGACAGGTCTTAGGGTAGCGGTCTGACAAAGTCCAGACTTACATGACAAAAACCGTAATCCAGAGGCCCCCCCCCCAACCCAACCCACGCCTTCCCCTCCTCCATCACCACTTTGGGCCCCCTCCTCATTTCTGTCTGCCCCCTCAAATATACCAGTCTAGAGCCGGCCCTGGCAGCAACTATCAGACAAAACTAGAGCAACTATCAGATAAAACTAGAGCAACTATCAGATAAAACTACAGCAACTATCAGATAAAACTACAGCAACTAGCAGATAACACTACAGCAACTAGCAGATAAAACTACAGCAACTATCAGATAAAACTACAGCAACTATCAGATAACACTACAGCAACTATCAGATAAAACTACAGCAACTATCAGATAAAACTACAGCAACTATCAGATAACACTACAGCAACTATCAGATAACACTACAGCAACTATCAGATAAAACTACAGCAACTAGCAGATAAAACTACAGCAACTATCAGATAAAACTAGAGCAACTATCAGATAAAACTAGAGCAACTATCAGATAAAACAACAGCAACTATCAGATAACACTACAGCAACTATCAGACAAAACTACAGCAACTACCAGACAAAACTAGAGCAACTATCAGATAACACTACAGCAACTATCAGATAAAACAACAGCAACTATCAGATAAAACTACAGCAACTATCAGATAACACTACAGCAACTAGCAGATAACACTACAGCAACTAGCAGATAACACTACAGCAACTATCAGATAACACTACAGCAACTATCAGATAAAACTACAGCAACTATCAGATAACACTACAGCAACTATCAGATAACACTACAGCAACTATCAGATAACACTACAGCAACTAGCAGATAACACTACAGCAACTAGCAGATAACACTACAGCAACTATCAGATAACACTACAGCAACTATCAGACAAAACTACAGCAACTACCAGACAAAACTAGAGCAACTATCAGATAACACTACAGCAACTAGCAGATAACACTAGAGCAACTAGCAGATAACACTACAGCAACTATCAGATAACACTACAGCAACTATCAGATAAAACAAGAGCAACTATCAGATAACACTACAGCAACTATCAGATAACACTACAGCAACTAGCAGATAACACTACAGCAACTAGCAGATAACACTACAGCAACTATCAGATAAAACTAGAGCAACTATCAGATAAAACTACAGCAACTATCAGATAACACTACAGCAACTATCAGATAACACTACAGCAACTAGCAGATAACACTACAGCAACTAGCAGATAACACTACAGCAACTATCAGATAAAACTACAGCAACTATCAGATAAAACTACAGCAACTAGCAGATAACACTACAGCAACTAGCAGATAACACTACAGCAACTATCAGATAAAACTAGAGCAACTATCAGATAAAACTACAGCAACTACCAGACAAAACTAGAGCAACTATCAGATAACACTACAGCAACTAGCAGACAAAACTAGAGCAACTATCAGATAAAACTACAGCAACTATCAGATAAAACTACAGCAACTACCAGACAAAACTAGAACAACTATCAGATAACACTACAGCAACTATCAGATAAAACTAGAGCAACTATCAGATAAAACTACAGCAACTATCAGATAACACTACAGCAACTATCAGATAAAACTACAGCAACTAGCAGATAAAACTACAGCAACTATCAGATAACACTACAGCAACTATCAGATAAAACTAGAGCAACTATCAGATAAAACAACAGCAACTATCAGATAAAACTACAGCAACTATCAGATAACACTACAGCAACTAGCAGATAACACTACAGCAACTAGCAGATAACACTACAGCAACTATCAGATAAAACTAGAGCAACTATCAGATAAAACTAGAGCAACTAGCAGATAACACTACAGCAACTAGCAGATAACACTACAGCAACTATCAGATAAAACTAGAGCAACTATCAGATAAAACTACAGCAACTACCAGACAAAACTAGAGCAACTATCAGATAACACTACAGCAACTAGCAGACAAAACTAGAGCAACTATCAGATAAAACTACAGCAACTATCAGATAAAACTAGAGCAACTATCAGATAAAACTAGAGCAACTATCAGATAAAACAACAGCAACTATCAGATAAAACAACAGCAACTATCAGATAAAACTACAGCAACTATCAGATAAAACTAGAGCAACTATCAGATAAAACTACAGCAACTATCAGATAAAACTAGAGCAACTATCAGATAAAACTACAGCAACTATCAGATAAAACTACAGCAACTATCAGATAACACTACAGCAACTAGCAGATAAAACTACAGCAACTATCAGATAAAACTAGAGCAACTATCAGATAAAACTACAGCAACTATCAGATAACACTACAGCAACTATCAGATAAAACTACAGCAACTAGCAGATAAAACTACAGCAACTAGCAGATAAAACTAGAGCAACTATCAGATAAAACTAGAGCAACTATCAGATAAAACAACAGCAACTATCAGATAAAACAACAGCAACTATCAGATAAAACTACAGCAACTATCAGATAACACTACAGCAACTAGCAGATAACACTACAGCAACTAGCAGATAACACTACAGCAACTATCAGATAACACTACAGCAACTATCAGACAAAACTACAGCAACTACCAGACAAAACTAGAGCAACTATCAGATAACACTACAGCAACTAGCAGATAACACTAGAGCAACTAGCAGATAACACTACAGCAACTATCAGATAACACTACAGCAACTATCAGATAACACTACAGCAACTATCAGATAAAAC
>SSNR01000493.1:286702-297769 GCA_006937965.1 Callopanchax toddi | reverse complement strand
AACACTACAGCAACTATCAGACAACACTACAGCAACTATCAGACAAAACTAGAGCAACTAGCAGATAACACTACAGCAACTATCAGACAACACTACAGCAACTATCAGACAACACTACAGCAACTATCAGATAACACAACAGCAACTATCAGATAAAACTACAGCAACTAGCAGACAACACTACAGCAACTAGCAGATAACACTACAGCAACTAGCAGATAACACTATAGCAACTAGCAGATAACACTACAGCAACTAGCAGATAACACTACAGCAACTAGCAGATAACACTACAGCAACTAGCAGATAACACTACAGCAACTATCAGATAAAACTAGACCAACTTTCAGATAACACTACAGCAACTATCAGACAAAACTAGAGCAACTAGCAGACAAAACTAGAGCAACTATCAGACAAAACTAGAGCAACAATCAGATAACACTACAGCAACTATCAGATAACACTACAGCAACTATCAGATAACACTACAGCAACTATCAGATAAAACTACAGCAACTATCAGATAAAACTACAGCAACTAGCAGACAACACTACAGCAACTATCAGATAACACAACAGCAACTATCAGATAACACTACAGCAACTAGCAGATAACACTACAGCAACTATCAGATAACACTACAGCAACTATCAGATAAAACTACAGCAACTATCAGACAACACTACAGCAACTATCAGATAACACAACAGCAACTATCAGATAACACTACAGCAACTAGCAGATAACACTACAGCAACTATCAGATAAAACTAGAGCAACTATCAGATAAAACTAGAGCAACTAGCAGATAAAACTAGAGCAACTAGCAGACAACACTACAGCAACTATCAGATAAAACTAGAGCAACTAGCAGATAAAACTAGAGCAACTAGCAGACAACACTACAGCAACTATCAGACAACACTACAGCAACTATCAGACAAAACTAGAGCAACTATCAGATAACACTACAGCAACTATCAGATAAAACTAGAGCAACTAGCAGATAAAACTAGAGCAACTAGCAGACAACACTACAGCAACTATCAGACAACACTACAGCAACTATCAGACAAAACTAGAGCAACTATCAGATAACACTACAGCAACTATCAGATAAAACTAGAGCAACTAGCAGATAAAACTAGAGCAACTAGCAGACAACACTACAGCAACTATCAGACAACACTACAGCAACTATCAGACAAAACTAGAGCAACTAGCAGATAACACTACAGCAACTAGCAGACAACACTACAGCAACTATCAGATACAACTACAGCAACTAGCAGATAAAACTAGAGCAACTATCAGACAACACTACAGCAACTATCAGATAACACTACAGCAACTATCAGATAACACTACAGCAACTATCAGATAAAACTACAGCAACTAGCAGGTAAAACTACAGCAACTAGCAGATAAAACTAGAGCAACTAGCAGATAAAACTACAGCAACTAGCAGATAAAACTAGAGCAACTAGCAGATAAAACTACAGTAACTATCATACAACACTACAGCAACTATCATACAAAACTACAGCAACTATCAGATAACACTACAGCAACTATCAGATAAAACTAGAGCAACTATCAGACAACACTACAGCAACTATCAGATAAAACTAGAGCAAGTATCAGATAACACTACAGGAACTAGCAGACAACACTACAGCAACTATCAGATAACACTACAGCAACTATCAGATAAAACTACAGCAACTAGCAGATAAAACTAGAGCAACTAGCAGATAAAACTACAGTAACTATCATACAACACTACAGCAACTATTATACAAAACTACAGCAACTATCAGATAACACTACAGCAACTATCAGATAAAACTAGAGCAACTATCAGACAACACTACAGCAACTATCAGATAAAACTAGAGCAACTATCAGATAAAACTAGAGCAACTATCAGACAACACTACAGCAACTAGCAGATAAAACTAGAGCAACTAGCAGATAAAACTAGAGCAACTATCAGACAACACTACAGCAACTAGCAGATAAAAACACACCAATATTTCCTTCATAACGTTTGGAATCAGGCACTAAAGTCGTGTTTTTATTTTTTTTATTAAAGACAGAAAACCAGAGGACTTCCGGTCTTTCACTCTGAGCTCGTCTTTGTTTTGTGTTTCTTTAAACATAAATCTTAAAGTGCATTAAGGGAGCACCAGAGGAAATAAAAACGCAGCACACACACACACACACACACACACACACACACACACACACACACACACACACACACACACACACTAAGGCGCATTTTAGAGCACTTCCATTCAGCACACACACACACACACACACACACACACACACACTAAGGCGCATGTTAGAGCACTTCCATTCAGCACACACACACACACACACACACACACACACACACACACTCGCTCCTCCATCAGTCCCTGTGCCGCAGGCTGCGGAGGTGATTCCTCCATCATGTCTTCAGAGACTCTCAACTATTTTTAGCTCCCTCTCCAAGAATCATCCTTTCAAACTCACGGCCAAAGCTCAGCCAGTTTCTCCTCAAACCGTCTCGTTCCTTCACACCTCTTTGTTCACATTCCTTCAGTGAGATGAAAACTTCCTCCGCTTTCACACAAAGACTCGTGATTTGAGTCGTCTTCTGCTTATCGGGACAATCTGAAGGACTTGGCAGGCGAATGTTGTCAAGGTCACAGAGAAACAGAAATATTAGAGTATCAGATGGTGTGTGTGTGTGTGTGTGTGTGTGTGAGTGCATGTGGCAGGGTGTTATGAGAACTCAGGCAGCAAATATAGAAAAAGATTTGAGATAAAAATAGTAAAAATACTATTTATAGAGTCAACCAGCTGCTCAGGTTTTCCTGTGGTGGTTTATAGGTTGTTGTTTTTTTATAGTTTCAGGAAATAGTTAAATATTTAATCAATTTAAGTGAACAATACTTTATGAATTCCAGAGGGAAATTAGATAAAGTAGCTCATAAAGTCACTGTAGGCCAGGGGCAGTGAACTGAGTATGTCAAAGGTCCAGATCAGCATGCAGGACCTGGTCTGGGAGGAGGGCCTGCAGCGTCTCTTCATGGAGCAGCGTGGGGGGGGACTGCGCCGTAGGGGAAGTGGTCTGCGTGAACTCTACCAAGGGGTCGCACCATGCAAGGTTCAGAACTCGGTCCAGGTGATGGGGGCGTGGTCAAACGGAGCGGGTCGTGCACCCGCGGTAGCTCCGCAGTCGTACTCGTGTGCGTCCCCGGGCTCGCCCCTTCCCCCTGGACAGAGGACCGGGTCCTGGATTTGCTGTGTGGTTCATACTGAGACCTCAGTCCGCCTGTTGGTGACCTCTGGCTGTAGCTGTGGACAGGAAGGACCTGAAGAACCGTCTGACTGAAGATGGGATTACCAACCTGTGTTTTTGTAGCTCGTGATCTAGTTGGTGTTAGGAACCTGACGATGAGGACGGTGTTCGTCGTCACAGAGAGGATTTAAGGTCCAGCCGGAGGAACCTAACGAGCTGTCAGGAGGAGGAGGAAGCTGCTGAGGTCAGCAGATTGTGGTCAGAGAGGTGAGGATGAGTGAGTTGGTGTGAGCAGCTGTTGTCACCATGGTTTCTCTCTGTTGTTGTGAAGAACGTGTTGTCTGACTGCATGTGGGCGTCAGCGCCGTTAACCCGATGAAACTGCAGCTCACAAAGACGCCACTGTTCTCGTGACACGACCCGAGGTCGTCGTTCTGTGATGAGGAGCAGAACGACTCAACAGCCCAGAATCCACAGACCTTTATTCACTGCAGCGAAAACTAGAGACTGCATTTAAATCCAACCAAAAGAGAAAAACAGCAACAACCAGAAGAACGTCCAGCCGTCAGGTCGTTTCTAGATTCAGGTTTGATTTCAGGTTTCAGAAAGTTTTTTTTTTTTTACACAAGTCCTGCAGAATACTCCTCATCGTTTCACTTCTTCACAACTGGATGCTTCACTTCGGATCCTGGGATTCCAAAACGCAGAAAACACAAACAGAATCACAGAATCGGACTTTAACTGGATGTTCGGGTCCTTCTGATGTGGCGTTACTTTAAGGATGCAGCAAATCCACATTCTTCCAAACTGAGTACTTACAGTGAAGTACTTAGAGCAGTTTGTTTAAAACAGACAATAACTCCCAGCAGCAGCAGGTCATGAACAACATGACAGGATCAGCTGGTTCATTCACTTTAAAATAAAAGGAAAATGACTGAGGAACCAATAAAACCTCAGAAGACCAACGACAGCATCAGGAGGACTAATAGACACCAGAGAGTCTGCGGACTCCGGCCTCGCTGTGGATCTGAGCGAGGTCGACGTCCCAGACAGGAAGTCTTCGTCTCAATAAGTCAACTTTATGTAACCGAAGACTCACTGGTTTCCTATAGTGAGCATCTGGAGGAGGAGGAGCCTGAAGAGGATGAATGTGGAGGACAGAGAGAGGGGACAGTGGAGATGAGGACCTTTTCTCACTCGCTCATCCCTGGGAATGTCCAATCGATGCTAATCAGATCGGTGGAGCTTTTCTCACAGCAGCGAATGAGGAGAGGAGCGAGGCGCTGTCACTTTAACTCAATAAGGACGCCTAACAGAGACGGATAGACGAACGGAGAGACGCAGGGGGAGGAGGGGACAGAGGAGTGATGATGATGTGTGAGACGCAGCACTGACTTCATCAGTTTAAAGGGAGGCAGCGCCGCTCCAGCGTCCCAGTGAGTTTATTAAAGCTCCTGATTGGACGACGAGACGCTCCTGAGGGGGCGGAGCTACAGAGCTATGACTCACACTGGGCTGATTCTCCACCACTAGACCCATAAAAAGGTCCAAAAGAAGAAAAGAGAGGTGGAGAGGGAAGACGGATGAGTGTAGGAGCAAAACGAGGAAGAGGAGAGGAAACGTTAGCGTCCTGCTCTGAAATCATTCAGGAGTTTAACCTGTCAGTTGGTTTAGTCTCACTATTTTTACTGTCCTCTGGAGTCTCTAGAGGACAAAATGGTTCATGAAGATTCAATAAAACATCAGAAGGTCACAGATAAGGAGCGATGGAGGATTTTACAGGTGAACATTAAAACTCTAAACCCTAACATCGAATCCAGGAATGGATGATTACTGTTTGTAATTGTTATGGGATTCTAATCTGTGGTTTTACTGGGACAATTTTGTCCTTCAGTGACTTATGATGGGGAAAAAAATGTTAAAAAATGATGCAACACAAAAACTAATAAGGCAGAAAATTTTTATAATTTGGATAATAATAATTCCAACCACCCAACATTTATTTTATGGTTTTAAAAAAAAACACGTTTGTGTGATTTGATGTAATCAAACTGAAATTTAAAGGGTCAAAATCCTGATAATAATTTAATATTTGATTGTTTTGACCAGGATGAAACTAATAAAATGATTTAACGCAAAAAAGTAGAACAAATATGAATTAGAACTTTTCATAGCCGTGTCTGGAAGTGGTGGTGTCTGTCCTCTGATAACTCAGGAGGCGATAGTACTTATTCTCACAGCGTCTCAGTGGCTGATTGGAAACAAAATGTTTTGAGTTTCTAAATTTAAAGAACAAGCCTTTGCTGTGCCACGTGCAAAAAGAGCCAAAACATCCATCAGTCAACGAGTCTTTAAAGGTCCTGGCCAGACCAAGCATCAACATGGTATAAACAGTCTGTAGCTACAGTTTACTATTTATATGAGCAATACCAGATATCAGGTCTTCATGTCCATCCGCAAATTTGTCATAAATTAAATCAATTCAGCCTAAATTCCCGTGTCTCATCTTGAAGAACAGTTTTTCCGCATACGTCACTGATGACGCTCATCGAGGCACCGTCTCTGTAAACAACCAGACCTTCCTGGATTAGCTAAGTTCTGTTCACCTTCGTGGTCAGAATGGTGTAGAAATGCCTTCTGCACGGCTGCACAAAAACATCAGAGCCATATGTCCGAGTCCTGTACGAGTTTCCCCAAAACGCCACCGCTTTTAAGGCATGGAAACGTGTTGTGAGCAGGACGAGGGCGCACTGGAAATGCAGTTCATCTTCGCGAATCTGTAGCGACCACTTTGACGAAACTTGCTACTCGAACTACAGGGCTCGGTCAGTCGGAGGTTGGACCTAAAAAATGAAGCTCAGATTCCAACTATAGATCCCTCTGGGACCTGTAAAACTGCAGCATCATCGCCAAAAATCCTCCTAAAAAAAGCGTCCTAATGTATAAAAAACAGGCCTGAAAGGTGCCTCACTTTCTCCGCTAACTTTGGGATTAAATGAACATTTTGGAGACGGGAAACCTGGTGAGCTGAGTTATAACATGATTCATTTAAGAAACTATTACAGACTGTGGGCCGCACGCGTACACACACACACACACACACACACACACACACACACACACACACACACACACACACACACACACACGTCACCTCCGTTTCTGAACGTAATAAAAAGAATCTGAAGGAACGTATGTCGCATTTAGGAGTTAGACCACAGTTTGTTCACACAGACGTCTTCAAATATTTATTATAACGGCAGTTATTGGTGCTTTATTTGTGATCAGGTGTGTATCAATTATTGTCTCTATACGAGAATTACGCACAAGGATCCTCGTGCGTAAAGGACGCTCCGTCGCGTCAATATGAGGCAGAATCTGGATGATGGCTGGCTGATCAGCTGGTTTAGACTTAGATCAGCCCTACAGTATATCTGCTGAACCACCAGACCTGCTCCTGTCTAATGTCTCTTTGGATTCAATGTTTTCATTAAATGATGTTCTTAAAAATGAACTCCGCCCGCGGCGGCTCCGCGTCTCGGTGAGGCTCCAATCCGCCCTACGAGGAGCTGAAAACGGTGATGCAATCCGTCTGAACATCACTGCTGGCATCAGGAACAAGCAGCACGGCGTCTTCAGTGACCAGCAGTCTGCAGACATACTTCATTCAGTCTGCTGCCGCTGAGCTCATCTCTGAGCGTTCAGCGCTGCAGCGACCTGTCACTCAGAGCGCTTCACCTCCGCAGCGCAACAATCAGTGGAGGATGAAGCGGCCAATGAACAATTAATATATTATTTTAAATGAATGAAAATTAAATGCCATTAAAAATGTCATAAATACAAGGGTTTTTATTATTAGACTAAATGACGGATAAACATAGATTATGACCTAATTTTTTGGTCGGGGTCTAACTGGCTCAAACATGATCTCCTAAATCTTTATTTACCTGATAATCACCGTCTTCATCAGAATAATTCTGACTGACTAGCAGAAGTTTCTGATGCTATCTGACTCTGGTGAAGTGTTCTCTGCCACAGTTTTAACCTTTTCCTGTTTGCTCTCTGAAAGCTATGCCTGGTATGACGTAAGTGGCCGGGGCGGGGGCAAACACGGAAATAGCGTCTTTTTTTCTGGAAACGTTTACAAAAATAGATTTTTCTTAAAATCCAGCCTTTGGAAAAATGTTGGTTTTTTGCCAAAGGATATTTGAATACTTTTTACACATGTCATTAAAAGGACAATCCCCTCTGGCCAGTACCTTTAACCCAAACCAACCATCAACAAACCTCCTGCTGGTGATTCTCCTAAAGCATCAGTACAGAACTAGAATTGTGACTTTAGTTTTGTACTTGAAACTTAGTTCTGTGACTTGTACACATTTAAAAATTATAAGTTTCAAATTACATGTTCAAATTGTAGTGTTTTACATGCGCACAAATCTATGAGTTACACACTAAACACAGAACTCTTTTTTTTTTTTTTATACCATATATGGCTTGCCCAGAAGAACCAATCATGGAAAGAGGGAGGCAGTGCTCACAACCAAACTGAAAGTTTCAAGTACAAAACATGAGTTACAAATACAAAACTAAAAATTTACAAGTACAAAACTAAAGTCCCAATTCTAGTTCCATACATCAGGTTTAAACTGAGGAGTTTTAGTTCCATTACCTTTGTATTCTTTCCCCCTACAAAAAAAATGGATTTACACTGAAGTGGGCTGATTACATTTAGTATATTTAAAATCAATATTTCTAACGTAAATGTAGATTTATTGTGAGCTGGAACCCACTGACACTCAGAAAAACTCATGAAAAAGGAAAGTTTATTAAAAATAAATGAAAAGTTAAAGGAATGATTTGGCTGTTTTTGTGTAAAAAATCTCACCCATTGTAAAAATAAATGATATATAAATACAGTAATAAATTCATGCCTGTTACAAAAAAGGTGGTTCAACGTCTTTCTCCATCTCTCATGAGAAATATTTTATATTAAAGACTTTATTTATTAAAGGAGGCGACGGCGGCCCGGGGGAGGAGAGGCTGCCCTTCCTGTGAGCTCCAGGCTAAACCCCCGACCGGCCAAGCGTTGAAGCATCAATGGTTAAAATAAACACATAAATAAATGAATAAATCTTCTATAATGAGCCAAAACCTGCAAGAGGCGACAAACTCAAGGATAAAAATAACCAAAAGCAAAAGAAAAGGCAGTAAAATGTGACCTAGAAGATGCTCCAATCCTAATCTCTGATTTTCTGTTGAAACTTCATCCAGCAGAGTTCAGATCAGATTCAGCTCTTTGGTTTCTTTCAGCATTTCTGGAAGAAGTGCAGGTTTTTCTAATTTTAGCTCCTTTTTCTGATCGATTCTGACTGAAAGCGACTGCTGATCTGTGTTTTGTGAGAGCAGGAGGCTGTTTTTAGCTCCGTGATTCGGCAGCAGAGCGTGTGAAGACTAGCCGGAGCGTTTGTGACGGAGACGTTTGAAGAGGAGGTGTTGTGTTTCTATAAAACACGAGAAGCAGCAGCCACGTGGCTCCTCTGATCACAACAGAAACCCGAGGAGCTCCCCGGCTATCAGCCTCCCACTCGCTCCCCGACCGGTGAAAGCAATTTAATTACCTCATCCCCTTCATTTCCTCTCCGCTCCCCGAGGAGGAAGAGAGAGGAAGATGAAAGTGATAGAAAGAGAGGAGGATGAAGCCTGCAAGGAGGACGAGAGGCGACGAAGGATTTTCTTTTATTTTAATCTCATACAAGTGTTGATGGAAGTAAATCCTGATGAGTCACAGGGATCATCCCGTCTCAACTCCACAGATAATAAAAGAACTCCGTCTGTGTCCTTCACCCGCACCGCCCAAGGTCATAAAGATACTTAACGTTTTGATTTTCTACACTGAAGCTACTTCTCCAGGTCTCCCTCGGAAAAAAGGATATTACTGATTAAATAAAGGGTGAATTAAAAATATCTAAATGTCAAATCCAAGATAGTCATGGTTTAAAAACACCTTCAAATCAAGAACCTGGTAATAACTTCTCTTCTAAAGAGGTCCACAGGCAGGTTTAAGGTGGACTGCTCCCTCTGAGGGAGGCCTTAAGAGTCTGATGGACCTCAGCTTCATGGACGTCCTACAGAAACAGTGTTTGAGACGTCTTCAGAGGACACAGAGCTCTGAAGTGGAGACAGGAGACAGTCAGATGAAATCACTCATTTCATAAAGTCAGTGTGGACGGATCCAGGAAGGACAACATCAGAGCGTCCAACCACAGATATCTGTCCATCAGCGTTCCCACGGGGAAAGGTTCAGCAAAAACGATGATGTCAGAGCTGTGACATCAGACACTTCTGATTGAACAAAACCCAGAACGGAAACCAGAAGCAGAAAAACGGATTCAGGATTCATTGTGTCAGTTTTTCCTTTAAAGCGACAAGAGAAACAAAGCCTGACGACTTCTATGAGCTCATCCCTCCTCCCCCTTTATCATCAGACCTAAAAAAGACCCCCCCCCCCCCACACACACACACACACACCAAATGTAACCATTACCAGCGTTCAGGACGCCGCGCTGCCACTCAGCCTGACAGGAGGCTTGCTGCTTTGAAGAGGAACAAATGATCCCATTCTGCTCCTCCTGCTGGAGCGTTCACGGAGCCGTTTGTCTCTGAAAATTACAGGTGACACGTCTACAGCTGGATCGTCTGTTACAGCACTAAATCAAGACGGTTCTGTAGAATCTAAAGCTTTCTCACGTGAGAAGGCCCCAACAACCTGAAATGCTCAGCAATAAAAGAACACCTAAATCAGGTGTTTCATTAAAAGTGTTTCTCGTCAGATTAGTGCCTTATGATCTAAACTGATGGATCAGACCTCAGCCTGTCGGAGACTGATGACCCAGGTGCTGGTTCAGGGGGTCAAATTGACCCCAAAAGACTAGAAAACTCCACCGGTCCCAACATAAGGAGAGTGTGATGGTTACCGTCATTAATGGTTGAAGCTTTAAACACATTTAAAGGGTTAAAACATTATTCTGATCCAAGTCAGATCCAGTAAAACCGACTAGAAGCAGCTGTTTTTAATAGAAACCATTTCATCTCCGTCACCATTAAAACCAGAGCTAAACTCAGGTTTACCAGTGAGATGACATTTACAGTATTTATGTTAGTCCACTAAAACACGTCTATTCTGCTGAGGGAAAAGCTACAGAAAGGTCAGAGAGCTGCTTTTCTTTCTATTAAAAGTCTCAATCAAACTGAATCTCATGGCGGCGCTGAGACGCTGACATTTAGAGCGCTAACAGCTGGACGAGGCCGGCGAGTGTTTACAGGCTGCTGATTGGACGCTCCATACACCAATCAGCAAATAGACGGCAGGACCACAGAGGGAGGCCCTGATGATGACTGTCAGCTCTAAAAACAAAGAACAGATGTGCAAAGGGATTCTGGGAGATGAAGTTTCTGTATCTTTTGCTTCCTTTAGGAAGGAAAACACCTCAGACCAAACCCAGAGAACTGTCCAGACCCCTTTAGACCAGAACCAGAGGCCAGATGGGATACTGGCAGAGGACATGGCCCATCCCCCTCAAACAAACACAAGTACACACACACACACCTTTCACATCCAGCCTTCCTGCACTGATTGGTTTATAAAGTGTTCATTCAACTCTGAGGCAGCTAATGGAGCCGTGTCGTTCCAGCTCCACAACGTTCATCTTAACCTACTTTCCACCAATAATCTACATAAATACTCAGCAACCTCCAAGGAAAGATG
>SSNR01000493.1:270717-282491 GCA_006937965.1 Callopanchax toddi | reverse complement strand
CCCCCCCCCCCCCCCCCCAAAAAAAACCCACCCAGCTGCAGACTGCTGCAGTATCCCTCCTGCTGCGAGAGCCAACAGCCTGCAGCCAGACCTCATGATCCCCCTGAGCCGAGCTGCTGCAGGTCCTCCTCTCACACCGAGTCAGGAGATCCGGTCCACTCAGAACCAGACCAAACCACCACCGCGCTGACAGCTGGGATGCTGTTGTCTACAAACATGCAGCTGTGCATTGTGGGTAAGCATAGAGCATGGTGTCTTTTACTCTCGTCCTGCCACCTTTATGTGAATGGACGTTTTAAAAGTCCAGAAGGTTCAGGAGAGGAGGAAGTGTGTGCTCACAGGACAAAGTTACAGGGAGCCAAAGTCTAAAAAGTCTAATTCATCCTGGAATTCTTAAACATCTTTCTAAAACATCAAAATACGACGTTTCAGCTGGAAACTCAACTCTGGACAGAATATTCTCTCATCTGTTTATTCCAATTCCAGTCTTTTGCTCTCATTTAAAACCCATGACATCATTTTCTTCATCTCAGGTGGAAAATCTTTCAACAGACGCTCAGATCTCACATCTCTCTGAGCCCCGCCGTCAGCGAGCCGGGCCGACAACAATCTGCTCGTTTTCAGCCTGTTGGGTTTTATCAGAGCTGGACTGGATTAGGGATTAAAACCAGAGAAAACACGACGAAGGTTTTTTAGCTCTGAATCTGCAGCAGCAGCTCGGGGGAAACACACACACACACACACACACACACACACACACAGCCTGAACATGATTTTATTTATTCATTACAGACGTGTGACTGCTGGTGGTCACATGATGAGAGCTGGAGCGTCTCAATGCGACTGGAAAACGATGGGAAACGAGACAAAGGAAAGAAAAACGAATCCTTTCATAAAACAAGAGTCGGAACCAAAGAGACTGAATCTGAGCTCAGATAAAAACACCTCCATTTACAGGAACCGTGTCGATGTTCTGCTGTGGTTCTCTGATTGAACTGGTGACGTTCTCTCAGTCAGTCGTGGTGATGACTGACAGTGAAGTGGTGAAACCTGGTTAAACTAATCTATGAACAGAAATAAAAAAAACACCGGGATAAAGAAACGACTGAATCAGTAAAGTAAGACGTGGGGTTACTGTCGCCTCAACGCCTCGGCCTACTGGGACCCCTGGTTCAGACGTTCCGTTTAAAGAACCAGCTGTTCCAGTTTTATTAAAGGTTCTCAGACAGACCAAACACTGCAGTCAGTCTGCGTCGGTACGGAGACACGCTACGCCGTTATCCGTCATCACAACGGCTCTCCGACAGGATCACAGAGACGGACGGAGTCGAGCTCACTTTTCTAACTATCCGTCAAACGAGACGGAGAGCGCACGTCTCCGATTGGTCGACCAACAACCAAAAAGCATTTCCGGCTTGACGGAACCAATAAGAGGTGATTTCACCATCAGTGTCCCGCAAAGGTTGAACAAGAGCTGCAGATTCACCCGTCCTCTTGTCCTGTTCAGTGGACGGACATTCAACAGACGCCGCTGTCTCCTTCACTCACGTTTAATTCTCTTTAACAACATTGTTTGTTCCTTGAGATCAATCCGTTACAGCTCAGTCAGAATTCACTCTGTCGGCCATTACTGAGCTGAAGTAAACAATGGCCCTGTCCCAATACTCTCACTAAGTTCCACCCTTGTGTCCTTCAATTGCACGTTCCTGTGGAGGTGTGCAAGTGCTTAGGGTGTCCTGATTCTATTGGGTGGAGACTCCGGACCTTGTCCCCGCCCCCTTTTCCACCCTTGCTACACGCATTTTGTCAAAGTCTGCACCGATGCAGACTTCGACAACGGGTATTACCCATAATTCCAAGTGCACTTCATAGAGGACCGTAGGGTGGAAGTACGAGTATTAGGACAGGGCCAAACTTTAGTCGACCAGACATTACTGCAGAAAAGTCAAACGCCCTCTGCTGTCCTGGAGGAGAATTGCTTCAAAACACTGATGGAGAAGCGTAAACTAGGCTTTAGTTTCAGGTCATTCTCTGTCTCACCTCTACCTACCTGTCCAGACTTTTTCATCTGAGCAAAAGGAAAAAAAAGTGATGATTTACGAACAACCTGAAGTCTGGTTGGTGAACGGAGCTGTGAGATCTGGTGGCTTTAATATGAAGATAAATGTTCTGGAAAGTGTTTTAAATGAATTAACAGCTGAATAACAGTTTCATTGATCTTTAGCAGCACCTGGATGAGAGCGCACAGCAGGAGGATCAGAGGATGAGTTCATAGAACACTAGACGACTAAAACAGCTGCAGCTCTAAAGACCAAACAAGATGTGGAGCTGGTTATGATCACTGTGGACGTCTGAGAGAAAGAAGAATGTAAAATGTTTTCCAGAAGCGTCACATCACCAGGGTTAATGAAGCATTTTCAGACAGTCTAACATAGAGATCATTTTAGCTAAACAGGTAAAAAACATCCTGAAATAAATGATTAAAACAAGTCTGTCTTCAGTCTGCTTCCTGTTTGAAACGACCTCCATTTAAAACAAAATGACAGTGAAAATAAAAACCAAACATTTGAGCTCAGATTAAACAAAAGACCAACCAGACAGAAACCCGTCTGCATGTTTGAGACCAACAACGACGAAGCGTGTGTGGAAACACGGCCGGCTTACAGGAGGCTCGGAAATATCAGCTGGGAGGGCGTCCAGCTGTGAGGAAATGAAGGAACTCAACAGGGAGGCCGACTCATCCGAGCAGCAGCCGGCGGGCAGATAAACGCCTGTTAGCTTGTTCCAACAGCGTCTCCCTCCGTCAGCGCCATCAGCACGCTGACCTTCAGAGACCAGCGTGTCCTCCTGGACAGCACCACCCCGTTTACCATGCATCATAAAAAAATTAAGATAAATAATTACTGACAGTCAGTGGTGATCAGAGAGACCACAAGCTGACAAAACCAGACTGTCTGAACCGTCACGGTACCGACGTTTGGTTCTGGTCCAGAACACGTGGTGAGTCCGCTGATGGCGACAAGGTGATGGGTCGACCACCCCTGGGGGTGCACAAGCTGCCACTAGGGGGTGCGCAAGATGAAAACTGTAATGGCGGAAATTTGAAATAATGACACATTTACAGTGTTTTTTCCCCACTCAGTAAAAATGTGTAAATAAACATGTATACCATTACTGTGTGGAGCTGTGGGACAATATCTGGATGAACTCTGAGTCTTTTTTCTGTCAATCATGTGAACTCTTTCGAGCAGACCTTTATTTTGAAGGCGACGATAACTTTCACTATTAGTTCCGGAGCAAAGCTGCGAGGAGCTGCTGGACTGTTTACCTCATCAAATGGATATTATTTATTCAAAGAATCCTTCTTGACAGCTTGTAACAACTCTGCTGATTGATTCCATGTGTGTCCTTATTTAATCAACTCTATGGGGAGTCGTTTTCTTTGTTTCTGTTGTTTTTACTAAAGATGCAGCGCTACTTTCTGCCGCTGATGAGCTAATGGCTAACGGAGCTGGGTGTTCATATAAAAACACTAAGCAGTTAGTTAAGTGAACCGTCAGCTTTAGTAACCTCCTGCTCACTTCCACACATTTGATCAGCACTCCCCCCCCCATACACACCCGCCGTCTTTACAAGAGCATCACATGGAAATGTGAGGGGCGTTTACTGACCGTAGGACGCGCGACTCTCACAGTAATCCTCGAATACATATGATTTAATTATTAAACACTCAAAAGTATCGAAAATTTGTAACATTAATGATTTGTAGGTACCAGGAATTTGTTCAAATGTCTCCATCTGGGGATTGGGGGTGCGCGAACACGGCTGGGACATAGAAGGGGGTGCGCGACAAAAAAAGTTTGGGAACCGCTGGTTTAATCTATATGAGCTAGGGTCAGTGATTTTGATTTGATTATTTGTATTGGTTTTGCTTACTTTTATTTAATTTTAGTCTATTATCTTCAGTTAATATAATTTGTTTTTGGTATTTTTAGTCGTTATTTGTTTCGTTGGTTGGTTTAGCCACTTGCTGTCTCGTCATGTTTCTGTTCTGTTTGAATCTGAAGGAGGAGCCTCTCGCAAACGAGATGTTGCATCTCAAGAGGTTTAATCCTCCAAAAATATATGTGTATAAATAAATAATAAACATTTTTAAAATCTCAAATAAACGTTGACAAAAATAACTGTATCCTATAACGAGCAGATCAGAGGGATTTCCATGAAGTTTGTCTTTTTGTGAAACCTGTGAGACTGAAGGATCCGTTAATCTATGAAAAACAGGAAGTAATTCTACGTTTTTTCTCTCTTGTATCCCTGAGGGCTCTACAGATGAAGATACCTCGGTATTAAAGTTTACCGTGTTTCTCCTGGACGTCCTCCGGCCCCCCCACCCCCCACCCCATCAGGCCACTCAGGCGGCTGATCGATGGTTTAATGAGACTGTTATCACTCCACTCCGTCAGATGGATTAACGCTACTTTGCCCCTAATGGCTGCTGCTAAATCACTGCCACCAGAGAGCTGAACCACATGGGGACCATCGGGTTCTGGTACACACACACACACACACACACACACACACACACACACACACACACACACACACACACACACACACACACACACACACACACACACACACACACACACACACACACACACACACACACACGTGTGTGTGCCCATGTTTGTATATTAAATCAACTCCATCCAGCTGTGAGTGGAGGCTTCAAGTCATCCAGTTTTATGATAAATCTTACGGGTTGGTCCAGAATCAGATGTGACTTTATCAACCTGAGCTGTTCATAAACGGCTCAAGTAATAAAAGAACACACTGGAAACACATCAAAGACATCCTGCTGAGCAGTAATGTGTCAGAGTCTAAAGCTGCTTCATCAGATGAAAGTCATCAACCTACAAGGATGAATCTGGAGTCGCCAAGAAACGGAACCTGATCAACTGAAGCACAGGGTTTCTGCAGGTTTAAGGAAACCAAATTTAAGACTTTCTAAGGGGCGGCTTTAGCTCAGTTGGTAGAGTGGCTGGTCTGGCAACCGGAGGGTTGCCGGTTCGATCCCCAGCTCCGGCTGGGTTAGATTGTCGTTGTGTCCTTGGGCAAGACACTTCACCCAACTTGCCTACTGGTGGTGGTCAGAGGGTCCTGGAGGGCGCCGGTGCATGGCAGCCCCCGCCTCTGTCAGAGTGTCCGAGGGCAGCTGAGACTACAACGTAGTTTATCACCACCAGTGTGTGAGTGTGAGTGTGAATGGGTGAGTGACTGTTCGTGTTGTACAGCGCTTTGGGGTGTTCTGCACTGTAGAAAGCGCTCTATAAATACAAGCCATTTACCATTTTAAGACCTGTTTTAAGGCCACTTTGATCAAATGTAAGACCTTTCATTCACGGAATGGTAAAGGGGATGTGACCACCTTACAAATAGTTCTGACTAAACCTTTATTGGAACAGAAAGTGCAGAAAAATAAACATCAAAGTAATTGATCTGCATTATATGGAAGCGAATCGCATTCACCTGGAAATAATTTTTAAAAAGCCTATTTTTTTTAATTAACGAGATAACTTTTACAAAATAAAAATAAGCTGTGTTTAACTGAATTAACGAGATTAAGAGACCTAGACCCTTCGAGACCCTTGTGGTCTGGTGTGCTGCTGAGTTTCTGATCTTTGTATCCCGGAAATCAAAGGGGCTCTAGAAATCTAAGACCTTTAGACTCTGAAGTTAAGGATTATTTATCATTTTTAATGGTATTTAAGGCCTTAATTTTTGGAAAAGCACATTTACAACCTTTTAAGGCTTTTTAAGGACCCGCGGATACCCTGAAGCAGCAAACCATCAACCTACTGTCTGCAGGAATTCCCCACATCTAAATCACAATACCCACAATCCCACAGTGAATCTCAGGCCCTGGACTGGAGGTCAGTCAGTGGTATCCTTTCCTTCATCCTCCAGGAACTGAGTGAAGACTCTTGTCTGTGGCTGGGCACTGAGTGAGCCGTGCCCCCTCAGTACCCCTTGGTAGAGTTCACAGAGGACACCAGCCACGCTAAAGCTTTGGTCAGAGACATTCACACCAGTCACCCTCTGGAGGTCACTTAGTAGGACTCATCCTGGGTGAAGGACCTCCGACTGTCCTGTCCAGCTCTCCTAGAGTAACTCCGCCTCCTGGAATCTCCTCCAGGCTCATGAGACGGAGCTGGAGACACAGCAGACCTTCTGGTGATGACACGTATGGATCCTGGTGGAGCTGGACTGACCTGATCAGCATCAGCGTAGGACATCCATAAAACCTGAACCAGTCAAAGAACTGAATCTACACTAGAATCAGCTTTAACAGCAGCTGGAAGAGGATCCGTCATAAAGAGGAAGAGCTGATGCTTCACTCTGGACCAGAAGTCATTACAGCATCAGCCATCAGCTGCTTGAGGAGACGGCTCCGTGTAGCTCCTGATTATGAACCCGTTACTGTAAACGACAACACGTATTTTCATCTGAGCCTCGTCTGTCAACCAGACCCAGACCCAGATCCTCTTACAGTGACAGGGGGTGAGTGTCAGACTGCTGTAAGCCTGAAGGAGACACAAATCCTATTAGACGCTGTGTTTGTGAGGGAAAGCTGGCGTCTGCTGACCCGCTGCAGCTGGATCGCAACGCAAAAACACACACACAACACACAGGACACACACACTGCTCAGGTATAACACACACAACACACAGGACACACACACTGCTCAGATATAACACACACAACACACAGGACACACACACTGCTCAGATATAACACACACAACACACAGGACACACACACTGCTCAGGTATAACACACACAACATACAGGACACACACACTGCAAAAGAAAAGAAAAAGGAAAAATAGGGCTAGGCTCCCAGATCCAAAAAAAAAATGTTATTTTTGCAGGTTCAGTTCATCTGATCTGGACTTGATGTGGAAAAAGGTCAAACAGACTGAAGATGTAGAAAAACTAAATGTGAAACCATCACACCAAACCTCTCAGTGAGTCCTAGTGAGGGGGAAGGAGCTGAAGATGAACCAATAAATACATGAATGGTGTGCCATAGCACATTTTAAAGCATGTTTGATTACACAACAGTTTTCCGTACGTTGGATCTTGAACCAAACTGTTGGATCTTTAAACTCCTGCTTGTTGTTCTGAAGCAGACATTCCTGCTGTTTGATGTCGAGAGTCGAAACTTAAACATCTGTTTTTGTCCTGCAGGAGGACGTCAGCAGGACACCTCTGTTATGGACGGTAGGAGGACCTCATTACAGGTATTTGTTAGGATGCAGGACATGTATTTCCTGAAAAATCAGCAGAAGAAGAAGAGGAGGCTGCAACTGGCTGAATCCAGCCAGACGAGCTGCCATCCTGATCTAATCCGCTCTACAGAGCTCTGGTCTCTGCAGTCAGGAGGTCCAGGTCCTTCCCAAACGGTTCTCTGGATTTAATATGAGCAGCATGGAGATAAATCGGTGATGTATTTATGAGTTGGCCGTCTCCATCGTGCTGGAGGCTGAATCTTTTATCAGCCTGACGGTGATGATGGAGGCACACCGACGAAGAGGCCAGCAGCTCTCATCCCTCAGATCCATCCTCCGTCTCACCGTCACATCCATCGCCCTCCTGTCCCGACCCGGCTCTGACAAATCTACCAGTCCAGAGGAAGCTCCTCCATTTTTAACCCACTGTCTCTCTTTATCGTCTCCTTCACATCCGTCTCTCCTACATCTATACTCGGCACAAAGAGCGCGCCGACCCCCGACGAGCCTAGAAGGTTGGATTTCACATGGTCTCAGTGCTTAAAGCCTGAAGTCAGCGTGTTCCTTTAAGGATGAGCTGTAAATCTTTAAAACTCCCTCATAAATCTGCTCTTCCACTTCTTAATTTAAAATCAGAAAAGTGTTTCTGCCGGTCGGAGCTTCATCTTTGACAGATTTAGACAGAAATAAAGAGACGAGTTCATAAAATTCAATCAATGTCATTCCTGTTAAAATGTGAGCAAATAAGTTTCAACGTCAACATTCTGATGGATTAAAGGATTTAAATGAACGGATTCCACGTCGTCACGGCGATATGAAAACAATTACTTTACAGTCAGGCTGATTTCATGCTTGAATAATTTAACACATGTTGAAACTGCAAATAAACTCAAATTCATGAGGTTAATGTGTAAATTCTCATTATTTAGTTACGGCGTCTTCATTTCTTTGCAATTAATCCTCATTTTTTAGTGATATTGTTCCAGTGATGCTTTAATTTCAGGCCTGGTAGATGCAGATCTCTGATTCCACAGAGATCTGCATCAATATCAGTGTCAGAAACTGCAGCTACTTTACTGAGATTCATTCAACACTTAGAGGAAGTTTGGGTTCTGAAGTGTTGTTCTTTCTGTTATTTAGGACCACGCCCACTAGTGACATCCCTCAGAGTGGGTGGAGTCTAAAGGAACAGGAAGTAGTCCTCTGAACGGAGAAATATTCATGGATAATCAGATCAGGAGACGCTGCTGCAGATCGGTGATTTCCAGGTGTTTTCAACAACTCTGATGCGTTAGAACTCTATATGACCTGTCCTGGAGCGGATCCAGTCCTGACGGAGCGGATTCAGTCCTGACGGAGCGGATTCAGTCCTGACGGAGCGGATCCAGTCCTGACGGAGCGGATCCAGTCCTGACGGAGCGGATTCAGTCCTGACGGAGCGGATCCAGTCCTGACGGAGCGGATTCAGTCCTGACGGAGCGGATTCAGTCCTGACGGAGCGGATTCAGTCCTGACGGAGCAGATTCAGTCCTGACGGAGCGGATTCAGTCCTGACGGAGCGGATTCAGTCCTGACGGAGCGGATTCAGTCCTGACGGAGCGGATCCAGTCCTGACGGAGTGGATCCAGTCCTGATGGATTAGATCCAGTCCTGATGGATTAGATCCAGTCCTGATGGATTAGATCCAGTCCTGATGGATTGGATCCAGTCCTGATGGATTAGATCCAGTCCTGATGGATTAGATCCAGTCCTGATGGATTAGATCCAGTCCTGATGGATTGGATCCAGTCCTGATGGATTAGATCCAGTCCTGATGGATTGGATCCAGTCCTGACGGATTAGATCCAGTCCTCATGGATTAGATCCAGTCCTGATGGATTAGATCCAGTCCTGATGGATTAGATCCAGTCCTGATGGAGTGGATCCAGTCCTGATGGATTGGATCCAGTCCTGATGGATTAGATCCAGTCCTGACGGATTAGATCCAGTCCTGATGGATTAGATCCAGTCCTGATGGATTGGATCCAGCCCTGGCCTCGTGTGGAGCGTCTCTCTGCTGCCTGAGCCTGTTGGTTCTGAACTGAGAGCAAGCAGCAGCTGGTGGAAAGAAGGAGTGTGATGACAGATGGGTAGCAGCCACACCAGCGAACAGTCAGACTCTGTTTAACCAAATACTGTGATCCAGTCATTAGGCACCATCACTTTCACTCAATTACAGCTAACAGAACCAGCAGCCATTTAGCAGCTTGAGCGTTTCGCCCTTCATCGTTCAGAACAGGACGTTTGGGACGGCGTTCAACTCGAGACTCTGGTTCTCGTCCCTCTGAACCTCAGACAGAGAGACCAGCTTGTTTGTGTTCGTGTCGGCGCTTTAAGTAGAAAAAGATCAGCGCTGGTTCTCCCCTTAATGTGGGACAGAAACATATTTATAGAGATCTATCCATCGATCTATAGATCGTTTCATTGTACAGAAACAACAAAGAACAAAACCAGTTCTAAATCCAACCCTCATGAGAAAAGTGTTAAAGCATCTCAGAGCTCCAATAATGAAGCCGACAGATCATTCTAAGGTCTAAAATAAAGATGATGCTGAGCGTTTAGCGTGTTGTCAGTGAGTCTCAGTCTGTTGGCTGAAAGTCAGGTAATAATAAAGAAAAGATGTGAAACACGTCGAACCCAGAAGAGAGATGATCTTCAGACAAAACGTAATAAAACAGTAAAAAAGGAACAAGTTACATTTACTACGACCATTTAATGGATTTCTCTGATGTCATCGACTCTGGGTGTAACCGTGTTTAATGTTAAATACTTTCTGTTGATTTATTTTTATTGTAATAATAATTCTTTATTTCTCAGAAAGACTTTAGTGCAACAGCAGTTTGAATTTTTACTTTTTATTTATGGTAAAACGCAGCATTTATTTATTTTTACTGATTAGTAGTTTCTTAAGGAAGTTGCGATGTTCCAATCGCAGCTATTAACGCAAAGTCAACCATTTGCTGCAACTTTGTTGCGGCCTTGCAATTTTCACCAATCACCGCAACTTTTCTGCAAATTTGACCAATCATCTTTGTTTTTGTCATATTTCGTCATCTTCTTTGACCAATCAGAGCCACTCTGATAAGTTTTGACCAATCCCGTTGCCTCCAGCTGTGTTTGCTTCCGGTTTTTGAGCTCAGAGCCGCTAAACTCCGGTCGGTTTCCATCAGATATTACGGCTAAAATACGAGAAAATCAGTTTCCTAAAGTATGACACCAGAGTGGTGGAAAGCTGTTCTGAACCAAACACAACGTCGTGGTGGATTAGACATGAAAATCGTCGCTTGACAAAAACTTTTTGACAGCAAAACATGGAGGAGATTATCTGAAAAGAGGAGCAGAGACGGGCTGGGGTCTGATAGGAGTGATAAAAGAGACGAGGTGAGTTCTGTTTAATGTCCAATGTGAGAAACTAGATTTATAAAGAACTGAGCTGTGTCCTAAACTGTGTGCTGAGTCGGCGGATTTGATATTCTGTGAAAAATATTTTAAATAAATCGTAGCGTCAGCGTTAACGTGAATTCCTTTGAACGTTGTTTATTTTTTAACCACGTGACGTTTGTATCCAGTGAACACGAGGAACCGCTTGTCTTTTCTAAACTCGTTCTGATGAACCAGTGAACCTTTGAGGTGAATCTGAAAGTGAAAGTAAAGCCGCTCACGCTGTAACGTCTGGTGACGCTGAGACAGGCTGTCAGCTGTGTTGTCATGGAGATTACATCATCTTGTAGTCTTTATTTTATGATTAAACAGCACATACAGTGTGTGTGTGTAAAGATGTTAATAGCGTTGGGCGATCAGATGAATCTATCGACCATCGGCGATTGGCTGAGGCCATCGTCGCCCGTTTCTCAATAATGATTTATTCGTCCCCCTATAAATTATTTTCTTAATGATTAACTATGTTTGGTGGTTAAAGTAAAAGGATAAAGCCCATGTAAAAATAATAAACAATGCTCTTTTTAAATGTTTCTCACAAACTCCTCCCAGCTGTCTGTTTCCTCCTCCTGCTGCTGCCTCCGAGAGCAGTGTAGCGTTTTGAAATAACTATTTAGTTATTTTAACTACACCCTCTGTAAATTCACTAATAAGTTTTGGAAGTTTTATATGGAGAAAATATCTCCAATACTATCACTTATATTTAGTGTTTACAGGAATTATCTAGGTTCTTTGAAAGAGTACAGTGAATTGAAATACCTTATTAATAACGTGAACTGAGACCAGATAAAGATTGAACAACCATTTAATTTGAAAAACCTAAGAACACAGACAGATAAGACAGTTTGAAAGTTTGATGTAAACACAATTAATATTCTTAAACATGTTGAGGATGTTAAAGATAGTTTAATTGTGAGTTTTAACGGACCGTAGCATATGTTTTAATGACTAGGGAAGTTAGTTAATTTAGTTAACCTAGTTGGGACTTTAAGAGTCAATTTAGG
>SSNR01000493.1:249752-264478 GCA_006937965.1 Callopanchax toddi | reverse complement strand
CTGCTTTCAGGCTGTAGCTCAGACCAAGACTGAGACTGTATGAGGACTCGACAAGACTGTCAAGACAAGACCAGCAAGACAAGACAAGACTGACTCGTACCGGAACTGAGTATTAGTTTTGAGACGAGTTATCTTAAATTTAACCAATCAGAAGATGTTAAGTGTACCAATCAGAACTGAGTTAGTGGAGTTGTGATTGGACAAGGGACTGTGAGGGAGTTACCAAGTCACATGACTTCCGCCCGTTAAGACTCACATTATAATGGTAGAAATGCATGACATAGCAGAGAAGCATTATAACACTTTGAGTGTGAGTGTGTGGGTGACCCTGAGCAGAAACACTACAAGAGAATGTTCTGTAAACAAGAGATTACAGTTGGAACACCAGTCTGTGGTTTTAAAGAAGAGACTTCTTTACAGAGAGTGTTTTATTAGACCAGTTAGTGTCCAGTTAAGGTCATCTGGGAGATGGACACTTGAAAGTGGACAGTAGGACACCTGTAGGAATCTTGATTCAGGTTAAAACATAATCCAAGAGTGATTGTATTCCAAGTTATTGGGAAAAAGATGGATTATTGTTGTGATGGTCAGCAGAGGTCAAAGGTCAGAGGATGTAGCCTATTTGGTGAGGCTACAGCAGCCAGTGGTGATATTTACTCCCCCCCCCCCCCCCCCCCCCCCCCCCCCGTGGCGGACAGACAGAGCGGCAGCAGCTTCTGTTCAGAAAACGTATCTAAATAATAACCATGTTGGATGGGAGGGAAGCGATCAGAGACGGACTTATTTTTCCAGTTTAACCGTGTTTACGGGTCGGCTACCGGTGCTGCTGAGAATATGTAGCGAGTGTAAGACCGGTCCGGTGTTCATCTGTCTTCAGCAAAGTAAGAAACAAACAACAAAAACAAAATGAAACTAAAACTGAAATACGAATAAAAAACCCCTTCAGTGAACGTCGATTCCATAAAATACATCTCCGCCGCAGTTTGACGTCTTTCTGAGCGATTTGGTGACGGAGCAGCAGCTGATATCACAGAGCTATCGGCTGCTGCTAGCTGGGTTAGCTTAAGCTAGCACACGCAGCAGGAGGGAAAACACTACAGTAGATGTTGGAGCTCTTTGCTGCCACTATACGTCTGTTTAAAGCCAAACTAACCCCAAATAGGTGATGTTGTGTTTTTGGCAACTATTTTCCCTATTTTGGGACTTTTAAATTCTAATTTAGTAAATCCAGCCGTGTGTGTTTACAATGCTCCGCCCGCAAATATGTCAACAGTCACCTGCGCGAATAAATCGGCCATCGTCGATTTTTGGACTGACGATGGACGATTGGAAAAAAGTTACACATCGCACAACCCTAGAGGTTAGCTGTGAGTGCATATAAACCAAATAAAACCTTAAACAAAATTGAAAAATTATTGAAAAAAATCGCAACTTTGACCGCAACTTTTAGAAAAATGTGCCGCGAAATCAGTCATTTTAGATCGCAACCATCACAAAAAATCCCCGCAACTTCCTGGAGGGACTGGTTTTTCTCTTTAAATAACCGATTATGTTTTGTATCAGTTTGTTTTTAAATATTACTCCATTTTATAAATGACTTTTGTAATGTTCATAATAAAACGCCTATAATCACTTTGTGTGGTGTTATGATTGGTTTACTAATAAGGTTCTTTGTGTTTTTCCTATATTTACATGTAAACTGATTTATTCAAGTACTACTGCTCTTATTTATGAGAACCAATCGTTTTTATTGCTGGTTAATTATTTGTTTTGATTTTTCTTTCAGTCTGAATCACTCTGATGAATTTTGCTCTAATGGCTTTCCGTAGATCTGGATGAGAAGAGCCTCCCCCCACTGATGGGTGAGGCATTAAGACGTTTATGTTTTATTTTTTGAACTAAATCATAAATCAAACCACGTCTGGTCACTCCGATTGATCCGGTTCTGGATGGAGTGTGAGGGTCTGCCCTGGTCCCTGTCAGAATCAGGATCAGCTTGGATTTGTTTACAGGTATAAATGATGTATTTTTGCACCTGATGACCTTTGAAACAAAGCGGCGTTTTGACTCCTGGAGCTGTGTCTGGAACCAGGAAGTGGGATGTGTGACTGGTCAGGTGTTCAGGTCCAGGCTTCATGAACGGGACATGTAGGACCTCCAGCTCCGTGTCTTTGTCCCAACCCGGTGTCTAATTGGCTGGTCCACAGCGCCAATCAAGCCGTAATGAGCAATTTCAACCAATTAGAAATGATTACATCATTGCTTGGATTGTGTTTCAGACCTGGCCGTGAATGCTGCTGAGCATGAAGGTTTTTTTTATTATAGTCGTTTATTTAAGTGTCTCCTGTTTTTAGAAAGCTACGTCCTCAGACACTTTTCTCATTCTCTCTATTTATTTTTTCTGCCAGCTTTGTGTTTTCTACCCCTCCTCCATCCCTTCTTTCCTCTCCATCCCTTCCCCCTCCGGCTTTTATTCATCCACCACACTTACGCCCCCCTCCTCCCCCGCCCCGCCCACCTGCCTCTCCACTTCCAGATTTGCTCTCAGCGTTGTCTTTGTCTCCGTCCCGTGTGGTTCTTGTGTTGTTGTTGTTGTTGTGCGGTGAGCTCTGCTGGCTGGAGTCCAGAGCTGAAGATGTTTCTCTGAAAACGCTGCCTCGTGTTTTGAACCGAGGCTCAGACTCCCCTGGCTGCTCTAACTTCCTCCTCAGAGAGCTCGGAGGAGACCTGCTCCCGTAAACCTCCTCCCCCTCAGTCCCACCACGACCAGCAGAGCTACTGGTCCATCACCACTGAACTGGTACTTTCATCCCCTCAGCAGCGAGCCCTCTACCTGCCCAGGTCACGTGTGATGTCTCAACTCGTTATTAATTTAGTCTCAACCTCCTCCCAAAGTTGTCTCAAATGTCTAAATTAAGAATTCCAGACACTCAAACTCACACAGACGAATCTGAGATACTGGTTCCAGCTCTTGATGGATTTGTTTGTTTCTTTTACCGACCGCTCGGTACGAATGCTTTTGTTTTTTTATTAAACACGATTTCAGCTACAGTGTTTATTCTACTCTTTTCTAATCCCATACTCGTTTTTGTCACAGCTTGGTTTTGCTCCGGGAGGAGTTTGTTTTTTACTCGTGTTTGACTTGACAGGATGAAGTACGTTGATGAAGTGGATGGAGCCAGAGGAGGACTAAACCCGTCACTGCAGTCCATCTGTGATCAGACCACCCAGGACTCACAGGACCAGGGACCTCGTGAACCAACCAAACACAGAATCCTGTCCTTCGCTCATTTCCGTGTAAAACTCCAGATGCATCGATGATGAAATGACCTTCATGTTTCTACAGGCATTGGTCTGTCTGGTGGGAATCCGTTAAAGAGGTGAGGATGATGTAGAGGAGAACAGCTGGAACACTGTGGGGTTTTGATTCATTTATTAGCCTGATTACTAACTCCCCCTGATGTGTCTCCATCATTCTGTCATCCTAAATGTCAGGGACTCAGTTCAAGGTGTTGGGTTTTAGGTGAATCTAGAGTTTGTCAGTTTTCTGCAGAGCAGTGTTATTTTTGGCAGCCATCTTAGTTTTAGTCTTTTAGGGGAGAAATGTTTTTAAGTTTTAGTAGTATTTTAGTCATTTCTATGTGAAAGTTTTAGTCGTTTTAATCGACAAAACCTCAAAAAGGTTTTAGTAAAGAAAAAGCATTAGTCTTAAATTAATTCAGGTCATTAAAGGTGCCATGTGGAGGATTTGAGTCAGAGAGAATATTTTGAATCCAACGGCCCAAGGCCCCTCCCCAAACATCTCCCCCATCCCCGCTTCCTCTAACCCCATCGACACGCTCGTCACTGCCAGGCACACACTGAGCAATATTTTAAGTCATGGCTCTCAGCTCCTGCTCAAACTGTACGACTACAAGGTTCAATCTAGGGTTGGGCGATCAGACGAATGTATCGACCATCGGCGATGGGCTGAGCCAATCGCCTCCCGTTTTTCAACAACGATTTATTCGTCCCACTATAAATTAATTTCTTAATTATTAACAACGTTTGGTTGAAGTCAAAGGACGCAGCCCACGTAAAAATAATAAATAATGCTCTTTTTAAACGTTACACGCAAACTCCTCCCAGCTGCAAGCAGCCGCTCCTTTTTCCTCCTCCTCCCCCGAGAGCTGGCGGAGCAGCGGTGTTTCCTCAGTCCGTAGCAGACAGACAGAGAACGGCAGCAGCTTGTGTTCAGAAAATAAATGTATCTAAATAATATCTATGGTGTGGTGGGGAGGAAACCATCAGAGACTGGCTTTGTTCCAGTTAAACCGTGTTTACGCGTCGGCTACCGGTGCTAGGAATATTTAGCGAGTCATAACACCGATCTGGTGTTCAACTGTCTTCAGCTAAGTCTGATAAACGACAAAAACAACATGAAACTAAAACTGAAATACCAATAAAAACCCCTTCAGTGAACGTCGCTTCCATAAAATAAATCTCCGCTGCAGTTTGAAGTCTTTTTGAGCGATTTTGGTGACGGAGCAGCAGCAGCTAGCTGCTAGCTCTGTGTTAGCTTAGTTAGCACACAGCAGAAGGTAAACACTCGATGTTGGAGCTCTTTGCTGCCACTAGACGTCTGTTTAAAGCCAAAGTAGCCCCAAACAGGTGACGCTGTGTTTTTTACACTATTTCCTCAATTTTGGGACTTCTGAGTTCTAATTTGGTAAATCCATTAGTGTGTGTTTACATTGCTCCGCCCGCCAATATGTCAACATGTCACCTGCGCGAATAAATCGTCCATCGTCGATTTTTGGACTGACGATGGACAATTGGAAAAAAGTTACACATCGCACAACCCTAGTTCAATCATTCACAGTTCACAAATCATGTTCTCACACTGTAATGCTCTCAGACGCGACTGTCACACTGTGCTTTTAGCAACACGTCTTGAACCGGCAGCTGCAGAGCCCAGAAATGAGGAGACACTCGCTACAAAATACTCGACTAAAATAAACGCGTATCCTTGGCAAGCCTTGCCATTATGTGAGGAGAAAATGTTTAAAAATAAAAATAAATCCCTCAGTAACCGGGGAAACTATTTAGTAGAAATGAGCTCTGACTCCTCCATGACGGCTGAGACTGTAAACAGGAAGACACGGAGCATCCTGGGAGCGCGGCTCCACCTCTACAGGTTTGAGTGAAGCGCGTGCACGTTGACCGACAGCCCACAATGTGGAAACTTGAATTCTATTGGCTGAAAAAGTTTATTGGTCAGAGAGAATTCAAAGGGGTCTAAATGAGGAAGGATACCAGATGTTGTGGAACTCAACCCATAGATCATAGTTTAGACCTGAAATATCATTTAAACATTTAGAAAACTTTGATACATAGAAACATACTGCACATAGGAGCTTTAAGTTGGGAATTGGCATCGCTTGCTGCCCAGCCAAAAGTCTCTGAAAGTTTCAAAACTCGTGAACACGTTCTGCACACGCACACCAAACAACGAGCACGTAAACATGACAAGAGAGAGGAAGTTATGACTTATCACTAACACGTCACCCTGTCATCACCGAAAACTCACACGTCTCGTGATTAAGTCGTCAAAGATCCATGATTAACTCGTCACCCTCTCGTTAATAAATACAAGAGGTGACAACAAAAACATGTCATCACCGTTGATAAAACCACTGAGTCTCTATGTTTACTGAAGTTACGTAACGCCTCACCATTCAACAACTAGACAAAATGATCTGAGGTCTATTTATCCTCTTTTAATAGGAGCTCGGTCCCATATATTTACATGGAGGGGGCGGGGCTTAAACTGGAACCTGCCACTAGGGGGCGTTTGATTTGTTTTGTTTTACTTTGTAGATTTTATTCTGATGTCTTGTTTCTATTCATGTTGATGGTCTGAACAAAAGCTTCATCCAAGCTTCATCAATGTACCCCCCCCCCCCCCCCCCAACGAGCCTGGTGCTCTGAGGATTGGGGGGGGGGCTGTAGGGCTGAGAGGTGACGGATGAGCTGATGAGTCAATCTAAAACTAATTATTTAATAATGAAATCAGGTTGCAGTTGGTGTTGATTTGGAGTGAAGAGCAGCCTCTGCAGGTTAAATATTCAAACATTCATTTGTTTCATTTGATTCAGTAAAAAGTTTAAATCTGAAAACCAGTGAGAACAATCAATACCTACAGGGCGTTGTACTGACAACCTTCACAATCTGTCAGGTTTCTCTTTCTGCTCAAACGTCTCTCCTGTGTCATCACCCTGTTCGTACTCCATGCTCACACACACACACACACACACACTCTGCGTGGTGTTACACCATCTGTCAGGGGGTATAATGAGGGTCGTGACCCCCTGTCAGACCCCTCCTCCTCATTATGAGGCTGACATTTTAACATCATCAGCAAAATCAGGTTTCTCTGTCAGAAAACAAAAACTATGAGCGTTCAGTTTTACAGTAGATGTCATTATCTGGTAAATGAGGGGGAAGATTTATTTAGTCATAGATAGACCGTTTTATCACCATGATGTAGGCGAGTCTTCTAAATAATCATCTAGAGTTGATCTGAGAGCATCAGAGGGGTCTAGAGATGAGCTGGCACTTTAAAGGTGATGTCCAGAGTTTTTATTTATGTATCAAAGTTTTATAAATGTTTCAAATGATAGTTCAGGTCTCGCCTCGTCTTCTTCTGCCTATCCAGGTCTGGGTTGCGGGGGACAGCATCCCAACTAGAGAGCCCCAGAACGTCCTCTCCCAGCCACCTCCACCAGCTCCTCCACCAGGACCCCAAGGTGTTCCCAGACCAGACTGAAGATGTACTTTCTCCAACGTGTCCTGGGTCGACATGGGGCCTCCTGCCAGCAGGACATGCCCAAAACACCTCCCTGGGGAGGTATCCTGACCAGATGTCTGAACCACCTCAGCTGGCTCCTCTTGATCTGGAGTTCAGTTCTAAACTATGAGCTATGGGTAGAGATCCACAACATGTTATTCATCTGAAGTCCCTCCTTTCTATGAGTTCACACTGATCTGCAATTTTTTAAGCCAATAGAATTCGAGTTTCCACATTGTCGGCTGTCAATCAACGTGCATACGCATGGCACAAACCTGTAAAGGTGGGAAAGTGCACGAGACGCCCCGTGTCTTCCTGTTTACAGTCACCATATTGGAAGAACGCAGCCGGTCATGGAGAAGTCGGAGCAAACTTCTGCTAAAACGTTATCCATTCCTCCGGCTACTGAGGGCGACATCACCTTCAGAAAGACAAACAAAGAAAAGTCCGGCGACTAAACTTGGTGAAAAACGCATCAGAGACTGGAGTGCACATTGTAGGGGTGGGGTTAGAGGGAGCAGGAGGGGGGAGAAGGGACGGTTTGGGAGCGGCCTTGGTACTTCTCTTCTGTTTCTACTGTGCAGAAGTTAAAATCCTCCTCAGTGCTGAAGGACTCCATCCTGCCTCACAATGCTGGTTCTGTGACAGCGCACGATAAAAACATCAAATGCATCTGACTCGGTGAGTAACGCAGAAGGAGCGACTTGTTTTATGTCAGCAACCTGTGGCAGCTGCTGACCTGAAATAAGACGCGTTTACTGCAGTGAGGCTGCAGCCAGTCTGCTGTAATGCAGCATCACTGAAGGTTACAGAGACGGAGCACACACACACACACACAGAGGTACCTGCTCGTACAGTGGGCTTAATGGATTTTCTCATGCCCCTCTTCCCCACCCCCTAATCTAATTATGCCACATGATTGGACGTTTGCAGCTCGATGTGACGCAGATCATCTGCACGAGTCGCCGCTGACGAGCCATCTGGCTCAAACGGACGCCTCTCTCCTGGATCGTCCAGAGGCCAAAACATCTGTGTGACCAGCTGGACCAGAAGAGCATGGTGTGGTTTAAGGTAGGCCACGCTGCAGCCGGCCACAGATAGGTTTCAGCTGGTAGCCTGCACCAGATTATCATAAAGCATCAAAATCTTTAATAAGGCTGGAAAAATAAACCAGCCAATCAGAAGCTTCCATATACATGACAAAGGTTTCACTCTAAACAAACTCCACCTCTACACACAGAAAACATCAGAATGTGTCAACAGGACTAAAACAAAGTCCCATCAGGAACAGCTGCTGCTTCTCTTTTAAACTGAAATGAAAATTGTTGGAGTTTAAGTTGTTTTGGTCAGATTTTGAATCTGAATTGAAAAAAAAGACAGCAATTGATGCCAACCCAACTCACCATATATCTTATGAAAGCTCCACAGATTATAAAGCCTGGGACACACAGAAGACGGATGTGTTGCGCCACAGAACCGCCGCGGTCTAGGGCGTACACAGGACGCGCTATGCAGCCTATGGAAGGCTGATCACTGCTTGGAAAATCGCCGTTTACAGCCGTAAATGCCGCGCCGCGGCGCTTAAAGCAATACTGAGCAGTTTTTAACACTTTAAGTTAGAGCATTAAAATTGATCTCAATGATTATTTAGTTAGAAACTTGACCAGTTTCATGTTTGACAGCACTCTGCTGCCCTCTACTGGCCAGATACCGCACTAGACAGTTTTGAGCCTCGGCCGTACCTCCAAAGATGATGTCACTTTCTGTTTTACGGCAGAGAGAGAAAGATGGACAGTTTATGAACTTATAATATTTATACATTCAAAAGAAATATAAAAACAATAACTTGTCTGACAGATTATCCGCTGAAAGCTGTCGCAGACTGGGCTGGAAAAAGTTCAGGCGTGAGATGATTTACGACGGTAAAAGTGAAACTTTTAATCGTAGCCTCCTACTGCCCCCTACTGGTTAAAAGTTGCTCAGTGCTGCTTTGAGATAGAACCGGCACCGATCTTTAGCGCCTCCGCACAGACCGGCGTTTGCATTGTGCTCTCTGTGTAGCCACTCTCAGTAACTATAATGTTTTTGTTTTTTTTAAACGGCGTGGGCGCAACGCATCCGTCTTCTGTGTGTCCCAGGCTTAAGTGTCAGTTTCATCCTCTGAATTTAAAACTCAGTGAGCAGCTGCTGCAGACTTTGTTTTGAGCAGCTAGAAACAGAAATCACGTCGTACTTTTGCTGCTTTGAGACTATAAATCATGTTTGAGCGCTAAAATCCACCAGAATCAGGTGACCCGTCGTCTCTGTGTCACGCTGAAATCATTCCTGACTGTTTGGACTTGGTTCCAGGCTTCGTTTGGAACAGCTGCCTGCTAGCTCTTTAGCAGCTGCAGCAATCAGAGTCAAAGGCATCAGAGAATCACTGAGAACATAAATATTAAATATTACAGTCGTTCTGATAGATTCTTTATTTAAACGTCCACTCATCCCTAAAGTACATGAAGATGTGACAGAAACCCTTAGCCTGCAGCTAAAGAGGGAATTTTACAAAACATCATTCAGGTTTTTGGTCTGACGGGACCTCCCATCCATGACCGCGTCCTCGTCAGCAGCAGCACTCCCATCATGCAGCAGTCAGGGGTTTTAGGGGTTTATTTATCTAATATGAGATTCCTCAAACTTCATTTTGCTGTGAAATGAAGAGCGGGCTGAGCGTGGGCACGAGGCCCAATCAGAGGGAGGGAAGTGAAGCAGCTCTTCAGCTGGTAATTTCCCCTGCTTCCCTCCTGGACGCTCCGAGTGCTGACGCAGGGGAAAAGTCCAGATTGCTTTTGGAAAAGGATGAAAGAGAGTTTTAGTACGAGTGAGAAAGGAGGATTTATGCTCAATTTCATTAAGATTTTGGCTGGAGGAGGACGTCCGCAGGTCCATCAGGAGCTTATCTGGCAGCAGAAGCCACTCCCGTTTGATTCGCTGCTATTGATTGAGGCTTTAAATCGGTGTCTGATAAATATGGCGGCGTGTGGAGCTGGCCAGTCAGCCGTGGCGGGAGGAAGCGTTGGATTAAAGCCAACCTGATTGGACCAAGTGACGGAGCAGTTTTACACAGTCCTGGTTCTGCTCATTTTCCAGTTAATCAATACAAACTGGTCAATATTAGTTCCAAATAATCTGATTAGCGCTGTAGCTCGAAGGTAAAGATTAATAAGACTGAGTGTGGATCCATCAATATGATCAGGACTTGTCTATCAGAAAAGTACCAGGATGTAAGCTCTCATTTTTATTCACCTTTGTCATTTAAAGCTTTTCTTGAAAAATAAGCCAACATTTATCTGAACTTTTCATCTTAAAAGCTGATTTTTTGAGAAGTCCTAGAACAGCTCTGCACAAGGCGGCAGCGTGCTTCATCGCTCATCAGAAGTGATTTTTGTTTTAGGAATTTTTCTGCCTTGTGAAGTTTTTGCGACAAACAGAACAGGATCAGCACATTTACAGTGGTGTGAAAAACTATTGTCCCCCTTCCTGATTTCTTCTTCTTTTGCATGTTTGTCACACAAAATGTTTCTGATCATCAAACACATTTAACTATTAGTCAAAGATAACACAAGTAAACACAAAATGCAGTTTTTAAATGATGGTTTTTATTATTTAGGGAGAAAAAAGATCCAAACCTCCATGGCCCTGTGTGAAAAAGTGATTGCCCCCCTTGTTAAAAAACAACTTAACTGTGGTTTATCACACCTGAGTTCAATTTCTGTAGCCCCCCCCCCCCCAGGCCTGATTACTGCCACACCTGTTTCAATCAAGAAATCACTTCAATAGGCGCTACCTGACACAGAGAAGTAGACCAAAAGCACCTCAAAAGCTAGACATCATGCCAAGATCCAAAGAACTTCAGGAACAAATGAGAACAAAAGTCATTGAGATCTATCAGTCTGGTAAAGGTTCTAAAGCCATTTCTAAAGCTTTGGGACTCCAGAGAACCACAGTGAGAGCCATTATCCACAAATGGCAAAAACATGGAACAGTGGTGAACCTTCCCAGGAGTGGCCGGCCGACCAAAATGACCCCAAGAGCGCAGAGACAACTCATCCGAGAGGCCACAAAAGACCCCAGGACAACATCTAAAGAACTGCAGGCCTGACTTGCCTCAATTAAGGTCAGAGTTCACGACTCCACCATAAGAAAGAGACTGGGCAAAAACGGCCTGCAGGGCAGATTTCCAAGGCGCTAAAAGAACATTAAGGCTCGTCTCGATGATTGCCAAGACTTTTGGGAAAATACCTTGTGGACCGACGAGACAAAAGTAGAACTTTTTGGAAGGTGCGTGTCCCGTTACATCTGGCGTAAAAGTAACAGCATTTCAGAAAAAGAACCTCATACCAACAGTAAAACATGGTGGTGGTAGTGTGATGGTCTGGGGATGTTTTGCTGCTTCAGGACCTGGAAGGCTTGCTGTGATAGATGGAACCATGAATTCTACTGTCTACCAACACATCCTGAAGGAGAATGTCCTGAAGGCCATCTGTTGGTCAACTCAAGCTGAAGCCATCTTGGGTGCTGCAGCAGGACAATGACCCAAAACACAGCAGCAAATCCACCTCTGAATGGCTGAAGAAAAACAAAATGAAGACTTTGGAGTGGCCTAGTCAAAGTCCTGACCTGAATCCTATTGAGATGTTGTGGCATGACCTTAAAAAGGCGCTTCATGCTAGAAAACCCTCAAATAAAGCTGAATGACAACAATTCTGCAAAGATGAGTGGGCCAACATTCCTCCAGAGCTCTGGAAAAGACTCGTTACAAGTTATCGCAAACGCTTGATTGCAGTTATTGCTGCTAAGGGCGGCCCAACCAGTTATTAGGTTCAGGGGGCAATCACTTTTTCACACAGGGCCATGGAGGTTTGGATCTTTTTTCTCCCTAAATAATAAAAACCATCATTTAAAAACTGCATTTTGTGTTTACTTGTGTTATCTTTGACTAATAGTTAAATGTGTTTGATGATCAGAAACATTTTGTGTGACAAAGAATAAGAAATCAGGAAGGGGCAGATAGGTTTTCACACCACTGTAAACCTGTACAGACCTTAAATGCTTCTAATGTTTAAACTCAAACTGTTTTTCCTTCAGGACATGTTTTTGCAGACACAGTCAGTGGATGCCTCTCCGCTGCTCCACTTTTCTCCACCTTACCAGGTGCTGCAATCTTCCTGAAGTTTTGATGATTGGGACTGATGGAGCTCGGCGGACGTGTTGCCGCCCAGCAGGACCTCCAAACCTCATTTCCCTCTGGATGATACACAGATGCATCAACGCCGCGTTCAGCGTCCTCAACAGCCTCGTTTAAAGCCAAGTGGAGCGGCGACAGCAGGTGGAAACGCGGTTTAACTTCCACACACAAACTCCCTCGCTGATGTACAAAAGATTTACCGCTAACGCGAAAACAATCAGCAGCGGTTGATATTCTGGAGCCGTGCGCGCAGGCTGAAGGAGTTCATTAAACTCCACATTATAAACATAATTGACTAGAGACAGATTCAGGACACGAGTCTGAACATACAGCAGAGGTAATGGAGCTTTGAGGGCAGAGCCGAGGAGTCCCCAGAGACGGAGGAGAAATCCGTCCTCCGTCAGGAAGGAGGGTGGATCCGTCCACAGCTGGAAAACCCAACAGATGGAGGAGGAAGGTCCAAGGAGTTCACCTGAAACCTGAACAACAGCAGAACCTGCTGCACGTTTAAACAGGAAACACAGGTAATTACAGGGAGGTCATTTCATCAGGATTCAAGTATCTGTAGAAATATTCAGTGTGAAATCATTTGAATGTATTAGAAAGGCGACATATTTAACTTTGGTCGGTTAAATCAGAATATTTAGTAAATCTGTCTGAGCTCGACGCCGTTTAGAGCAAGAATATCCGCCATATTGTTTCAGAAGGTTTGGTTTGATAAAGTACTAAAACACCAGTATCACACCCCTAAAGTACTGTCAAGTATTATCGTTATGAATTTGATCCATATTATTAGTTTAAGTAGGGTCGTATGGCGTCTGCATGGCAGAAAGTTTGAATCACAGAGCGTGGAGTTAGCGTGTTCTCTCCATGCATGTGTGGGTTTTCTCCGGGTTCTCCGGTTCCCCCACAGATCACATGACTGATAGGTGGTGATCCAGGACTCCCTTGGAAAGAGTTTCTGAAACTCAACGGGACATGTCCTGGTTAAATAAAGGTTAATAAATAAATAATATGGCATTAACTGTAAAATGTCAGATAGTTCGAATGTGGATGTGATGAATCTGGGATATTTTTACTCTAATCTTCACAAAAAGAGAGAGACTGGATTTTGGTTCCTATATCGTGACGCGACGGAGTGGACAGATGAGTCACGCTGAGCTGAGCTGAGGAGGTCTGCTGCAGCCATTCAGCATCCACACGTTTTAAACCAACTTCTAGAACAACACCCAGAGAGTCAGTAGGTTTAGGAAGAACCAGGAAGTTTGGTCAGAACACGATGGACCACAAGAAAACACAAGACGACCGGAACAATCAGTAAGGCCTCCATGACAGCGAGCTAGCGTTAGCCTCACTAACGGAAATGTCTCTAAGCAGAAAATCTCATTCAAATCAGTTATTGATTCTCCTCACATGAAAAATAAAAAACCTGCAGCCTCAGATTGAGCTCTGAGGGATTTTAAAAAAATCAGGATGTGAAGATGGTCTCGGAGGTTTGGGACGTCACCTCTCCCTCCTCTCAACACTAACTCACCTCCAGCTCCTCCAGCGTTTGAGTCATTTACCCACTGAAGCGTGACGCTTATGAACAGCTCATCAAACCAACTAATAAATCCCAAAAGACAGACGGATCCTGATGTTTGCTTCTAAATGCAACTCTTTCAGAATAAGAGTCAAATGTTAAAATAGCTCCTGCTACAGGCTGTAGGAGATAAAGATTTTTACTAGAATCACCTGAACTTTGGAACTTTGCAGAAACATAAAACTTCATCCTCAGAGCTGCAGCCCCCTGGTTACCTTACAGCTGACGATGACCGACAGCTAACATGAGAGACGCCAGCGACGTTAACTAATGTGACACAAGGTGTCTGCACACTCAGAGCAGCCCAGGAACAGACGAGGGCCGCGTCCCGGGGTGTGTGTGTGTGTGATGTCAGAAACAAGCATGACTCTGGATAATCGAATCACACGAGGCAGACTTTGTTCTTCCAGTTTCCCACGATATCAGAGTTTCTGTTTCATCTGATCTGAAGGGTTTTGTTGCATCGTGTTTTCAGGGGGAACTTCTAAACGCAGCTTTTCGCTGCACGTGAAAATAAACATCAGCGTCCAGCAGAGGCTGGAGCAGCTTCAGGTCGGACCAACGTCCATGGAGGGTGTCCTGGTTGGCTGTGTCCTGTGAGGTGAAGCTGTGGATTAATGTGGAGGATAGACAGGCATGATACCCCCCCCCCCCCATAACGACTCATCTGAGCAGCAGACGTGCCGCCTGACGGGCTGAGAGAGGAGGAGGAGGAGGAGTACGTGAGCGATGTGAGGAAAAAGCATCACAGATGCAGAGGGGGGGTGATGGGGGAGGAGGAGGGGGGGGGTAGTTTCTCAGTCATTGTTTAATGGCTCAAGCAAAGCACCAACCCCCCCCCCACCCGGTCTGGGGCTGGTGGGTGATGAAGAGCGGGGATACCTCCAACCAGCTAAAGAAGAGAGGATTCCTCCGGTTGCCGTGGTAACCGAGACCCTCTACTGGGAAGGTGAGAAGCGGGGAAAAGCGAAGCGAACCGAAGAGATGTAGCTCAGAGAAAAAACATGGGAAAAAGGAAGGAGGAGGGCTGTTCGACACCCACCATCGTTTTAACCCCCCCCCCCCCCCCCCCCCCCCCCCCCCCC
>SSNR01000493.1:245806-249742 GCA_006937965.1 Callopanchax toddi | reverse complement strand
CCCCCCCCCCCCCCCCCTCCAGTCGGAAGACAGAAAGAAGCTTTTTGTCTCCCAGCAGCGTTCATCCCCCTCCTCACCCGTCACGGAGCACGCTCATTACAACTCCTCTGTTTTCTGATGGTAACCCTTCAGAAGGCGTCACTGAATACTTGGAAGCTCCGACCACTGAGTGTTATGAGGATCCATTAAAGACTTTTTATTTGGTTTATTAGTTTTCATTTTTATATCTATGTTATGTATGTCTATGTATTTTGTAGTTTAAAAACTAATTAATTTCAGAGATTTACCAATAAATTGATCAGAGATCAACCAACTGGACGTTAGGATGTTGTTGGTCGAGTGGATTAACTCTAAACTAGGTTACAGGTTAGTCAATGAGTCATGTGATCATATTACAGCTGAGACTGGACAGACACTACAGCGTCTCAGGGACAAACTCCAGCAGAATCACAGGAAACATCAGGTTAAAAATGTTTTTAATGACGATGTTTAAGTGAAATGTTTTACTCCGTCTTGATCATGTGTGTTTCAGGTAAAACGTGGTTCTGGACTGGATCACTGAAGATGTTTTCAAGGTTCTTTTTTCCTCTGGATGCAAATGAAGCAGCATAAATTTATCGTGTTCTGTTTTTGCATTTAATGCAGCATAATGAAGCGAATCCAGCAAGTCCAATAAAACACAGCGACACCAGCACAGCGTCGAGCTTCAGTCGGATCTGGATGAACCCGCGTGAGAGTGATGGGAGCGCTGCCACCTGCAACCTGCTGATAATGAAGCTGTATTTCAGCCACCTAAAGGCAGCCATCTGTGCTGGGGCTCTCCCTGCTGTCTGCGCGCACACACACACACACACACACACACACACACACACACACACACACACACACACACACACACACACACACCATCCTACTCAGTCGGTCCTCCATCAGAGCAGAGGGACCTCAGTCTTTAGAACGTTACCCGTCAATAACGTGACATTTTCATTAAAACAGCTGAGTAGGTCTTATGAGGTTTAAGACAAACAAGATGAACCGTCTCTGGTGTCGAGTTACTGGATGCAGGACGATCAACGTTTACAGGTGAACCAAAAGCTCAGGTGCAGCAAGGAGGATCTCTGTAGGGGACGCAGACGTTGTGTTTTTAGTCTAGTGTGAACTGAGATCTCGGATGGCTGAGAAATCCCCAACTCCTCCAACCATGACCCCCCCAACCATGACTCCTCCAACCATGACCCCCCCAACCATGACTCGTCCCAACCATGACTCCTCCAACCATGACCCCTCCAACCATGACCCCCCCAACCATGACCCCTCCCAACCATGACCCCCCCAACCAAGACCCCCCCCAACCATGACTCCTCCCAACCGTGACTCGTCCAACCGTGACCCCCCCAACCATGACTCCTCCAACCATGACTCCTCCAACCATGACCCCCCCAACCATGACCCCCCCCAACCATGACCCCTCCCAACCGTGACTCCTCCAACCGTGACTCCTCCCAACCGTGACTCCTCCCAACCATGACACCTCCAACCATGACCCCCCCAACCATGACCCCTCCCAACCATGACCCCCCCAACCGTGACTCCTCCCAACCGTGACTCCTCCCAACCGTGACTCGTCCAACCGTGACCCCCCCAACCATGACCCCTACCAACCATGACTCCTCCAACCATGACCCCTCCCAACCATGACTCGTCCAAACCATGACCCCTACCAACCATGACTCCTCCAACCATGACTCGTCCCAACCATGACCCCTACCAACCATGACCCCCCCAACCATGACCCCCCCAACCATGACCCCCCAACCATGACTCGTCCCAACCATGACTCGTCCAAACCATGACCCCTACCAACCATGACTCGTCCAAACCATGACCCCTACCAACCATGACTCCTCCAACCATGACTCGTCCCAACCATCCCCCCCCAACCATGACCCCCCCAACCATGACCCCTCCAACCATGACTCCTCCAACCATGACCCCTACCAACCATGACCCCTACAACCATGACCCCCCCAACCATGACCCCCCCCACCCTGACCCCCCCCCCCACGACCCCCCCAACCATGACCCCTCCCAACCATGACCCCTCCCAACCGTGACTCCTCCAACCGTGACTCCTCCCAACCGTGACTCCTCCCAACCGTGACTCGTCCAACCGTGACTCCTCCCAACCGTGACTCCTCCCAACCGTGACTCGTCCAACCGTGACCCCCCCAACCATGACTCCTCCAACCATGACTCCTCCAACCATGACCCCTCCCAACCATGACCCCCCCAACCATGACTCGTCCCAACCATGACTCGTCCCAACCATGACCCCCCCAACCATGACTCGTCCCAACCATGACCCCCCCAACCATGACCCCTCCAACCATGACCCCCCCAACCATGACTCCTCCCACCCATGCCCCCCCCAACCATGACCCCTCCCAACCATGACTCCTCCAACCATGACCCCTCCAACCATGACTCGTCCCAACCATGACCCCCCCAACCATGACCCCTCCAACCATGACTCCTCCCAACCATGACTCGTCCAAACCATGACCCCTCCAACCATGACTCGTCCCAACCATGACCCCTACCAACCATGACTCCTCCAACCATGACTCGTCCCAACCATGACCCCCCCAACCATGACCCCTCCAACCATGACCCCTACCAACCATGACCCCTACCAACCATGACCCCCCCAACCATGACACCTCCAACCATGACCCCCCCAACCATGACTCCTCCCAACCATGACCCCCCCAACCATGACCCCTCCAACCATGACCCCTCCAACCATGACCCCTACCAACCATGACCCCTACAACCATGACCCCCCCAACCATGACCCCCCCAACCATGACCCCCCCAACCATGACCCCCCCAACCATGACTCCTCCAACCATGACTCGTCCCAACCATGACCCCCCCAACCATGACCCCTCCAACCATGACCCCTACCAACCATGACCCCTCCAACCATGACTCCTACCAACCATGACTCGTCCAAACCATGACCCCTACCAACCATGACTCGTCCAAACCATGACCCCCACCAACCATGACTCCTCCAACCATGACTCGTCCCAACCATGACCCCTACCAACCATGACTCCTCCAACCATGACTCGTCCCAACCATGACCCCCCCAACCATGACCCCCCCAACCATGACCCCTCCAACCATGACCCCTCCCAACCATGACTCGTCCCAACCATGACTCCCCCAACCATGACCCCTCCCAACCATGACCCCTCCAACCATGACCCCTCAAACCATGACTCCTCCAACCATGACCCCTCAAACCCCCACAGAAATGTTTTTAATTTTTATTCTTGAAAAAAGAAACCAGTCATTTAGGAGAATTAATCATTAGAAAAAATTGTAAATTAAATTAACAAAAATGATCCCTCTTTAAAATAATCTACATTTTTCTCAGCAAACACTTGATGTGTGTGTGGACAGGAGGAACAAACAGCAGCACATCTCAGTTTATTCACAGAGCTGGTGTTCCAAAGAACATGGAACTCAGTCATTATTAATGAGCTGTGGTTTAAATGTGTGTTGTATCCAGTAAACCTGAAACAATAAGAGGTCAAATGAAAACCTAAATATCAGCAGTTTGTATAGGAAACACAGAGGGAGACAAACAGACCAGCGAGGCTGAGAAGTGAAGAGAGGAAACCATGACAACAACACAAAGTGTTGGACAACATTCAGAAAACTTCACACAAACTCGAAAATGGAAAATAATGAACTGGTTTGTCAGGAGGCCTTCGAGCCGTTTGATTCCATCTGCATTATTTTTGCTTTTACGTCCTTTAATTTTAACTCATGTTTTATCTACATTTGATGTTTTTTATAGTGAAGCACTTTGTGGTTTAATCCTGTGAAGGTTGATACATAAATAAATATTACTTTAGTTAGTAA
>SSNR01000493.1:195806-238306 GCA_006937965.1 Callopanchax toddi | reverse complement strand
AAGAAGACTTTTAGACGAGAGGAGAAACCTCTTGGATCAACATGTACTGGATACCTGAATCTCCTCCAGCGGTGACGAAACTTATCAAGACGAGGCCCAGAATCACCAACAAGTCCTCACAGAACACAAAAACTAGAGTTTTAATTCAAATAAAATGCAAAAATGATTTGAATGTGATTTCTTTCATTTGTTCTGCTCAAAAATACATTATAGGTGCAACGTTTTCTGGAACAGAACAAAGTGTTTTTAGTAGAAAAGGATCGGTGAACCTTTGTCTAAAACATTTAACTTAGAAGCATCACCGTGACTCTGATTGGTTGATTGTTTTCTAGTTTCCATCATCAGCAACATGAAGAGGATCAGGAACTTCATTAAGTCAAAAATTCATAACAAGTTTAGCTTGAAATGTTGCAAAATGATTAAAATAAAAAGGAATAAACGAGGACTTATTTAACTTTTACTGACGCAAAAAGATAAATTTAGTCATAAATGGAATAAAATGATAAAATCTTTGAGAAGAATCTGTTAAACTGCCTAGTAGCTGCAGTGAGGCTCCATCCAGCAGGAATCCTGGTCTCCACAGCTGAACTGAAGAACTGTCCAGACGATGGAGAACAGCAGCCCAGATGTTCTGCACGGTTCTCCAATCTGAAGGCAGCGTTTCTGTTAGTGAGCCTCCAGTCAATCCTCATATTTATTCAGGCTGAAACTGTTGCTGCAGTCTGATGATGTCAAAACAATCTCTCAGATCCACAACCTCTACAGGATTATAAAAACAGAGCAGCTAGTCCTCTGTCCCAAAGAAAAGACCGAGTCATCCATAACTCTGTACGAACATTCTGGTTTTTAAACGTGATGAGATATGAATGAGACGTTTCCACTGCAGGACGACCTCCAGGAGGTCATTATGAGAGGAACTAGAAGTTCAGAGTTAAAAATAAACGGACCTGTAGTCTCCAGTCGCTCTGCTGAGGAACAGATTTAACAGAAACCCGACTGGCGAGGAGCTAATTGGCTGGCTATGAATAATTCACCTGATGGAGGAGAGAGAGAGAGAGAGAGAGCAGCGGAGGGTTTCTACCTGCTGGAACGGATCGCTGCTGCTGCAGGTGAGCACAGATGGAGGGGCCTCCAGGACAGGAGACCAGGTCTGAACCGCCTGGGCAGGAAACCACACGGCTGGACTCAGTCCGACAGTCACAACACGAGGACACTTTCTATCAATGAGTCAGGTTTGAAGCTATAAAAGAGTCTGAAAACCTGAACCAGGTCTCAGTGAAACACGAGATTCTGTCTGGATCCTCATCAGAGCTTCCGGCTGGTCCATCTGGTCCAGGAGAGACCTCAGGTCCCCCGTTATGGATGAAACTTCCTCTCTCTTCTCTCTGCTCCTGATCTACATCCATGGCTCCTCCTCTTTAACTCCTCTGGGGTTCTGGCTCACAGTTTGGGCTCTAATTGATGATTAGAGATGTAAATCAGCTCTCGTTGCTATGGTTACGCATCAGCAGTGGTCAAAACGTAGAAAAGTTGCAGCAAAAACCCCTCCAAGCTGCACAGCAATCAAATCAGAGCAAAATCACTCAAAAAGCAGCGCCTTGGATCAGAAAAAGTAAAAAACCAGACCTGTAGCTGAACTGAGCTCCTGAAGCCACCCTGAGGTCCTGCTTTAGACGTTCTACATCACATTTATTCTTATTTAATGTTGAACGACTGCTGCTTCACCTCATGTTTCACTGATTTGATCTAAAACACTTTGCTAGATGAGCTGGACTGGATGTGAAAATTCAGGCATCTTCAGAAATTCAAGCACCTGTAAGAACTGAAGAGGTCCTAAAGTCTCCGAGAAAGGCTGGAAACGACGTCGGCACTGAAGAGCTGCAGCGTTAACCTGTGTGTGTGTGTGTGTGTGTGTGTGGGGACTGGACAGTGCAGCATCACTGCTCTGCCTCTCCTGCAGAGGCCCATGTGACAGATGGACAGAATTAAGAGAAGAAAACATCACAGAGCAGCATCTCTGTGTCTGCCTGACAACAAGGATTAAAGGCACACCACCACCACCTTCATCACCACCTTCATCATCATCATCACCATCAGCGTCCAACCCAAACATCCGCATTTAGGAGTTTTCCCGCATCCCCCGTCAGAGCCTCCAGCAGAGCGGCGTGACGTCACAGAGCAGGTGCTCCATCCACTCACCTGTCTGTCCTTTCCCCAGCGTCTTCTCCAGCCGGTACGGTCCCACGTAGTTGGCGTAGTGTCCGCTGTTGGCGTCCTTCCCCGACATGTCTGAGGCGGCTCCGCTCCGGGACTCGTTTCTCTTACCGGGACGCGTCGCTGCGGCGGCGCAGTTAAGAGTTCGCCTCTCTGCGGCGCTCCTGCCGTCAACTCCCTGCGCGTGCGTGCGGACGTGACCGTGCGCGCGTGCCGGTTCCCCCCTCGGTGCGTCGGTGCGGCTCAGGCTGCGGGTCTGGACCCGGGCGTCATGGTGTTCCAGCCCCGGTGGGTGTGATGTGGTGACGGGACAGCATCGACTGCTGCTGCCGGTCCAGCTGAGTCCGAGGCGACGGGTACACACACTTCCGGTCCGCGCTTTCACAATAAAAGCTCCTGTTGATGTTTGAAGGAGCCTCACTGAGAAAGGTTCCGACCACCGAGTGTTACTGGAGGTTATTATTAATATGTTTTCCTTTTATTTTCAAATGTATTTTTTAGTTTTTTTAAACATCTGTGCTTTTTTATTTTTTTATTTCAGTTTTTTCCGTTTTTAAAATGTGTTTTTTAATTTTTTTTATTTAATGGTTTTTGATGTTTGGACTTTTTAACTTTAAATTCTGCTTTTTTATTTAAAATTGTTCTTTTATTTAGTTACTCTGTTGAATTTGTTTTTAAATAACTTGGTTTTTTGTGTGTGCATGTTTTAGCTTGTAAAATATAGATTAATAATGTTTTTTCCTTCTTTCATTACTTTAAAAACATTTTTGTTAAAATTTCAAGTTTAAGTTGTAAATCTTAAAGCAAACGATCAACGGTCTCCTGTCCTGTAGAAGGAAGTCTAAACCATCACCAGACTGCTGGATGTTTAACATAATTCATTTAATATGTCCAATAAAAACCTCAGAACATCTGTCCAAAGAGAGGAAAGTGCTGAAGGTGAAAATTCAGTTTTAATGCCATGATATGAAAATAACACAGAATCAAATGTAGTTTTTTTATTGCTCAACTTATTAGTTGTGTTGTATTTTTTAATGAATGATTTTATTTTGTTTGTACACTCAGTTAAACCATTTTTATACAATCATGAGTTCCTTATTGTGCATTCATAGATTTTTTTCCAGCTTTTTTAATCCGTATTAGGATGGTCTGAAGTCAAAGCAAATCACACTTTAAAAAAAAAACATATTTCCATTATTTCTGTACCGTTTTTCTTACAACTCAGTTTATTGTTAAAGAAATCATTTGGATTCTCTCAGTTTTATTTTTATTCTTGTTTTTCTTTTGACACAGTCTTTTATGAGTTTACTATTATTTCTTAGTTCTGATATATTATAAAGAATCGATTAATATTAACTGGGAAAACAACTGCTAAACTAAAAAAAATGCTGTTAGAATAAAACTATTATGATTACCATGTATTATCTTAGTATTATTATTAACATCTTTACATTAGTATTACCATATATTATATTATAACCCTCGCTGTTTTCTGGGTGTAGACGTTAAAGGGTTCAAGCTATTCTAACCTTCTCTATTTTCATATTGTTTTATTTTGAAGGCAGATTTTTCAGACTTCCGCCGCTGCAACTTGACGCAGCTGCTCTCTTCTATGGCAGTTTTTTTTTTTTTTTTTTTCTGATTGAATTCCAGGCGGGTGACAGTGGGGGATGAAAAGCTGACACTTTATGTTTTGATCCATAAATAATCCAAACTCGGCTAAATCAAAACGCTCCGAGGAGTCACAGGAAGTCCGTTTGTTTTGATTGGACCAGATTTTATGAAAATATTTCATCTTATGATTGATTTTAAATTTCTTTTTTAATCCATAAACAAACTTATAAATTATTTAGTAAACGTGGAGAATCATTATCTGCCACTGTGGGTGGTGTGTGTGTGTGTGTGTGTGTGTGTGTGTGTGTGTGTGTGTGTGTGTGTGTGTGTGTGTGTGTGGTGAATTGGGGGAACTAAACATGTCACATGCTGGGACACTTTCACTTGATTAAACCAGCGGTAGGTGACAACAACCATCTATCAGACTCATCACTCCTTCACAACAAAAGCCTCTCCTGACCCAGCACGCTCGGTGGCAGATGGCCTCCCCCTTTCCCTCCCTCTCCTTCCCCTGCCTCCCTCTAACCTCCCCCAGCACACACCAAACCCATGTCTCTAACAAAGACTGGGGGAGCGGGGAGCCACGGGACAGCTCTCCCTCAAATGACTTCATGTTAATGAATGGAAGAGCCATCCTCGACCCCGCCCTCCATCAGTAACACGGGAGGAGGTCGAGGCCTTCATCCACAGATCAATCACACGTCTCCTCCTGGACTCCGGTCTCTGCCTTCTCTTCCCCTGGTGACTGTAACGCTGTTAGACAGCTGCAGACGGCATCATGGCAGTAAATCCACACCGTCCTAATCACCTCTAAATAATCAGCCAGACCCCCAACGACAGAGCCACGAGTCTAAAGAGCAGCTGATTGGCTGACAAAAGCTCAGTAAACAACCTAAACCTTATCTAACCTGAACCTTTCAGTCTCAACTCTTATAAATGTTTGATTCTGAAAAGTCTCTTAGTTCATTTTGCCTTTAAAATGCAACAAAAAACCAAATAAAGGCACCTGCTGCCTCCCAGCTGGTTCTCAACAGGTCTGGAGAACAGACCTGGGCTTTGAGTCTTAAGTATCTGACAACCGGAAAAAAAAAAAGTATCTGACAACCGACTGACCACGGCCGGCTGGCCAGCCAGCCAACCACTTTATTAACCCCAGAGGGAAATTAAATGTTTCAGTAACTTATTTTAAGTTCCTTCATAAAGTTATTAATCCAGAGGGAAAAATAAACATTGAATATATCTGAGTCTGGTTCTGAAGGTTGTGTTGACGAACCCATCCATCCAGTCCACACATGTAAAGAAAGCAACCTTTAGGTTCACTGAGAAAACTGGTGACGAGTCCAGAACTGATGTTACCTGCTGCTTAAGGAAAAGGAAATCAGGAAAGAACCAAAATACAAACATTGAACTTTCCAGCTTTAGTTTATATCCTGATAGAGAGCCGTTTTCTCCAGTAACTGGTCTGAGATCAGGGGTTTTAGTTTTAGACTCAGAACTGTTCCTGAGCTGGATGCAGGTCTGACGTGTCTAAAGACACGATGACCACCAGAACAAACTCCTGTAGCCTGAAACACGTCTAAACAAACACAGTGAGCTGATTTTATAATCAGGGCAGCGCTGACACATCGTCTGTGCATCACGTTGGAGTTGTGTGTTTGTCTCTTCCTCCATCAGTGAGCCACATTTCCACCGGATGAAGGGAGAAATATAAAAATTGTAGGCAGGAGCCACAGAATGCAGCCTTCACTTTTTAAGACATTTCTGGAAAAAGAAGCTTAGCCTGCAGTCTATTTCTGCATTAGTCAGCTCTATAGTGGCTGCTGTGCCAACAGAGCAGGAGAATGCAGACACACAATTCATCCATCACACACACACACACACACACACACACACACTTCACTCACATGCTTCAACTCAAAGAGACAAACTGGGAGAAGCGTGTCCTGTGACAGCGGGCCGATGAAGACTGAATCACAGGCCAGGGCGGACTCGTCCACAACTATTTATTTTGAAGAAACGTTACTTTTCCTGGAAACATCAGCACTGCTCATCCTGTCTGCGTTCAACTCATTAATCAGGGGAAGGAATGGAGACGGCTCGCTTCATTTGAATACATTATCCATCAGCAGAAAACTGATGAGATGCAATGTTTGGTCTGAAAGTCTCGTCGGTAATAAAATGAAGTCTGACGCCTTTTGTTTTGCACGCAGGAACGTTTTGAATGAATCAAACAGCTCAGAGTCAATGAACTGGGTTTGTTAGAATCATCTGAACAGAGAGGAGAGTCCAGTGGATTTACTGAAAACGACAAGCAGCTTGTTGGCCACTTTCTTCATTCTGCTCTTTAACCTTTGAGCACATTTTTAGGTTTTAATTTTTAACATATTTTAGTCATTTTCCATGCATTGTTTATGCAGGGTCTTGCATTTTTTAGTGTTCTCATTGTTTTTTCATGTTTTTTTTATTTTTAGCCTCTTGTAGGCAATGTGATCTAAAACGTTAACGTCCCAAAGAAAAAGAAACTCATCCTAATCACAGTTCCTGATCCTCCTGAAATGAAAAGAGTAAAACCTGCATCTCCTTTGAGGCCTGAGGCTCCAGTTTGAGCTCTGAGGGTTTTTCCTGATGACATCATTTTTATCATAAATGGCAAATGGAGAAAATACCTGCTTTTGTCAATAGGGGGCGTTTAAAATAAATTGTTAAAAATGATTTAAATATACATTTATAAAACTTGTATTGCTTGTTTCTACATGAGAACATAAATGTGTTAAAGGACCATTAACACCAGTATTTTATGAAATATGTATGGAGGACGGACCCTGCCAAAACTGACAATAAATAAATAAATAAATGAATAAATATATAAGGAAATAAATAAATTAATGAATTAATGTGGAAATATATTTGGAAAAAAATAAATGTGAAAAACAATTTGGAAATAAATAAGTAAATAAATCTATTACGCAATAAATGTATTTATTATTTTATGTATACATTAATTTATTCTTTTATTTATTTATTCTTTTATTCATTCATTTATTTATTCTTTTATTTATTCATTTATTCTTTTACTTATTTATTCTTTTATTCATTTATTTATTTATTCTTTTATTCAATCATTTATTCTTTTATTCATTTATTTATTTAATTAATTAAATTTATTTTTTCCAAATATATTTCCACATTAATTCATTAATTTCCTTATATATTTATTCATTTACTTATTGTCAGTTTTGTCAGAGTCCGTCCTCCATACTGTCCTGCCCAGAAGGAGGGACTGTATTAAAGTAATATTGATATATTCCTTTATTTTACCAGGTGAAAACTCGTTGAGATATTTAATCTCATTTTCAAGAGTGACCTGGTCCAAGAAGGCAGCGTGAAAACAGTACAACGAATTTACACAGACATCGTACCGCAAAGCACAATGTACAGAAAATGAAACCAAAGACGTCCAAAATGACCAAAGTTAATCAGACTCAGTGAGTAAAGCAGCTACATTCTCCCAGAGAGCCAGTTTCACCGTCCTTTAAAAGTGACTTAAATTCACCCAATGAGAGGAGTTTTGACTTTTTTATTTCCTTTTGTAGGTCATTCCATGAGAAGGGAGCGGCGTAATGAAAAGCTCTTTTACCAAATTCGGTTTTAGGTCTGGGGATCGACATTTGGAGAGCAGCACTAGAACACAGACCATGACGGCTTGGACCAGTTTGTAAATACACAGATAAGAGGGAGTCAGACCAAGGAGAGACTTGTAGACAAAAGACATCCAGTGAGTGAATCTGTGGGCATACAGAGAGGGTAAAGAGGCAGCAGCGTACAGGGAGCAGTGATGAACACCATGATGATAAAACGTAGTCACTGTGGGACACTGGGCCCAGTTATCAGCTGTAGTCATAATGCTTCAATCCAATCAGCTGGTTCCTTTATAACAAGAAAATTTGACTCATTTTCATTTTAAGAGGAATCTAAACTAAGTCACGTTTACTGTAACCCTGAATTTGGACCTGAAAACATCTGGATGTGTTGATCAGCACTTTGAACTGGAGCTTTAGAAATAAACTGAACTTGTGTGGAGCCAGTTGAGGTGTTTCAGGCAGGTCTTCCTCTTCCTCGGAGAAGACCTCTGGATCGTCACAGGACACGCTGCATAGGCGTAGATTTGGCGTGGACGGAGGTGACGTGTCCCCACCAATAATACTGCAGACCAGGTGCTGGGCGTGGAGTCTGTGGACGGACCGGTGTCCAGAGTAAGGAGGCGTACATGTCTGGATCAATCGGTGCACTCTTAGAAATTTCTGTAAATTAACGGCAGAATTCTAGCAGTAACATACCGTTTTTCCAAATTACAGTAGAATAATGTTAAATCTGATGTTTTTTCTGTTAAATGACGGCAGCTGGAAAATTAAACAGTAATTTTTAACAGTCTTTGGAGCACAAGCTATTTTGGTGTTCTCAATCTAGACAATCAGCATTCGTCCTCCAACCTTAAAGCTTCTAAAGGGTAAGAATATCATTCTTGAGAATGTAAATTGTGATTTTGCTTAGTATAAAGTCAATATTTAGACCACCAGACACTGCTGTTATGTTATTTGTCATAGTTTAGCCTATACTTAAGAATCATGATTTACTAAATGAAACATCTTGGACTACAGTCAGGTTAGGAATTTTATGGTGGAAAGTTTATTTTTACTGATTAGAAACCTAAGGTTTGTTTAATAAAGAAATGTACTTATAAAGTAAATATAGTATTAAAACTTAAAATACAACGTTCTAGCAGGAATAGACGTCAGTATGTTGATGTATATTTATGTTCACTACAGTATTTACATTAACTGTAAAATACTTGGCTGCATGGTGGCGCAGTTGGTTAGCACTGTTGCCTCGCAGCAAGGAGGTCGTGGGTTCGCGTCCCAGCTCTGCGTGGAGTTTGCATGTTCTCCCCGTGCACGCGTGGGTTTTCTCCGGGTGCTCCGGTTTCCTCCCACAGACCAAAAATGTGACTGTCAGGCTAATTGGGCTACTAAATTGTCCTTAGGTGTGAGTGGGTGTGTGACTGATTGTTTGTCTCTGTGTGGCCCTGCGATGGACTGGTGACCTGTCCAGGGTGTCCCCCGCCTCTCGCCCCTTGACCGCTGGAGATAGACACCAGCTCCCCCGCGACCCTCTGTGGAGGATTAAGTGGTTTCAGAAGATGGATGGATGTAAAATACTTTTTAAAAAAAAGTTACAGCATTGAAAATGTAAATTGACAGTAAAATACTGGCAGCTACAGACATCAGTATATTACCATTTTACTACTTTTACAGTAAGCTACTGTAAAAATGGATACTGTAAAAAAAACACTGGCAAACAAAATACTGGCAGCTACAGCTGCCAGTATTTTACTGTTTTTTTACGGTATCTATACTGTATTTACTTTTACAGTAAGCTACTGTAAAGTCAATTTACAGTATATGTACTGTAAAAATACTGTAAAATACTCATTTTTTCTTAGAGTGTGCAAGATCCTCACGGACCGCGCTGAACCGCGTACGCCGTTAGTCTGCTTCACCGAGGCATCAGTTAACAACTGAGACTAATAAATGTTCTATTGTTCTAAATCCTGAAACAAATTGTTAGTAATTAAGTGGGAATGAAGTGATCCTTAAGCAGCTCAGTGCTAATTATAAACCCGCTCACTCAGAGTGTTGCTCTGGAAGTCGGTCTAAATTAAAACACTGCAAACGGCTGTAATTACAAACAACGTGCTGCGTTGCAGACTATGATTTCCTCACTTTAAACTAGACGTGGATTAAAAAAACTGACACAAGGTTAAATCCTATTTATTTGAACACTTTGTAGGAGCTGTATAAAATACTGTGATGACTCATTTAACCTCCAGTGTTGTTAATGAAGTCCATTATTTAAACCACAGGTGTCATTTTATTACCTCAAAAGGACAAAAATGTCCTCTTCCTAAAACGGATAAAATACATTTTTTCAGCTTTAGATGAAATAGGTGTAGTCCATGATGGACGTCAGCCTGGACAACATCCTGTCCTCCCCAACGTGCTTGATGGACTTCAGCAGACCAGGACAGAACTGGACCTCTTCCCCTTGTTCCTCCCTGCAGTTCCACACCAGCAGACCACGGCTAGAGGACAGCAGACGCTTTATAGAAGGTCCTTAACAGAATCCTGGTCACCTGAAAGGATCTCAGCCCCCTTAGCCGGTGGAGACGACTTGGAGAGCCTCTGTGTTCGTGGACAGGTCCAGTTTGGTGTGCAGATATTTGTCCTCCTCCACTGTATCAGTGGACAAACCCTGGATGTTCACAGCTGTGATTTGTAGTGACTTCTTACTGAAGTCAGCCACTATAATAACTTGATTACAATCATTTAGTATTTTATTATTCTGATTATGTCCCCTGAGGACAACCTGAATCAGTTCCTGCAGATCAAACAGACTAGAAACTTAACAACAAAAGTAGAAGACAACTTGAACTGAGTTAGAATAAAAACAAAGAGCTGTATTCAGTGTGAGATGCTGCCATCTAGTGGTAACTTAGCATATCAGCATTTATTCACTTGAACATTTAGATCTGCTCAGAAGCTCCACTTCTACTCACTGACTGTGGTTAAAAATATGAACCTGGTTCTGTTCTCGTACCTTTTTTATTTCATTTTATCAGACATTTTACAGTTATACACAGAAAACATGTACATTCACCCACACACACCCACACACACACACACACACACACACACACACACACACACACACACACACAAAATAAGAGTAACATAGGCGGACTGACCATTCTAAAATACAATCTAAATCTAAAATAAAGACTATGACAAGGACCATCTAAAAAAGAGAAGGCAAAAAAATAATAATAAAAAAATAAATTGTACTGTTACAAAAAAAAACTGTTATACATAAAGTGGTTCAGGAGTTAGCCCTTCTGAGGTAAAGTCTCCATTTTTTCCAATTTTGTTTGCATTTTTCTGAGAGAAAAAGTTAGTTGCTCCACGACATATAGCTCATGAATTATATCCATCCATTCCGAGACTGTTGCTGCTTCCTCCTGTAACCATTTCTTGTTATGGCCTTTTTACTGGCTGCCTGTAGTGTCTGTAGTAGGTATCGATCCGGTTTATTCAAGTTTTTTGGAATATCGCCCAGGTAGGTGACGGTGAAACTGTCCTCCAGTTCTAATCCAGTCATCAGTTTGAGGATTCTTTCCACTTCTGTCCAGTAGGTGGAGATCTTGGAACACTCCCAGCTGCTGTAGATCCACATTTCTCCAACATTGACCATGTTCTGGATTTTTACTCTGTATTTCCCTTGTTCTAGGGGTAATGAAGAACCTCATAGTATTTTTCCAAACAAATTCCCTCCATAATTCTGTTCTCGTACCTTCTTAACTTATTTTATATCTTTAATAATTCTTGTTATTTATACTTTCTGTATTGCTGCTGTAAAGTACTTTGGTGGTTGTTTAGAAGTGCTATAGAAATAAATCTGACACTGACATGAGTGTGTTGAGAAAAATATTAAAAAAATTTTTACTCAAAATATTTTTATTAACACTTTTCATCAATTGTTTACAAAAAACCAACATTGCAATCAATGATAAAGAAGAAAGAAAAGAGAAAAACAAACAAACTAAAAACAAGAACAAACTCCACAACCCCCCACCCCCACCCCAGAGGAAGGACCTGCAAAGGGGAAAACCAGCTTCTCAAGCATGTGCACATACATTGGAATTAAATAGAACATCTCAACCTGGAAGGGTCAAGTATTTTATGTAGATCTAATCTATTATAGTACGTAATCCTATATCTAACCCTATGAAAACAATTCAAGATTGCCAGTCACATCTAGGAGGTAAAACTCACCTCTCAATGGGAGCATGTAACCCAGTACTTCCGTACATAAGATAAAAATCAGAAGAAAAAAAGGGGACAAAAAACAGCCAATCACCAGACCAATATGGATTAAAAATCTATTATTCAGCAGGAACATCCATAAGTTCAGTACCAGAATTTGAAAAGTGCTTCATAAAAGGCCCCCAGATTTGATTACATTTGCCACCTTGATTCTGTAAAGCGCAGTGGATTTTTTGAAGACCAAGGCACAACATCACATCTACTAGCCAATATTTTTATAGCAGTTTTTAATTAAGTGTTTTTAATTTTGCTAAAGCAATAGGTGCAACAATTTTTTGTAATTTGACCTGACACAGAATTTAAAATGAGAGGGTTGTTGGAATGTTGACCAGTAAAACGCTCCATCAGCGTTGTTATTACTGGATCTTAGGGCTGGGCAAAACCATTATTTTTGTAATCGATTAATCTAGCGATTATTTTTTCGATGCATCGATTAATCTGACTAATTTTTCTATTCGATTATCAATTATTTCCCCATTATTTGACTTTTATAGCAATTTGACATTTACTATTTTTAGCATCTCAATGAAATAAACTCAGATTTCTTCAATTGAACACATTTTAATAAAAATTTTGAAAATAAAGTTTGTAGTAGTGTAACCGAGGGAGATCTCGCCAAAAGACCCCCACGGCTCACAAACAAGGGGAGGCAACAACCCAGGCACCCAGAGCACAGAGACACAGAAGCAAAAATAGAAATAAATGACAATTTATTTCAATTCCTACCCTGCCAGTTACAATAAAATGTTAAAACTAAATAAAATCTGGTATAGAGTACTTAAAACAGGATCAAGTCCCAGCGGTCCTCCGTCTCCTCTCCGGCGGGGGGCCAGGGATGCCTCCTGGCCTCCCTCCTCTCCACCTCAGTCCTGTTCCTCTGTCCTCTTTTTCTCCTCTCCACCAACCTAAATGGCACTTAAATAGACTGCCTCCCGGCCACGCCCGCCTTCCAACAGGTGACAGTCATTACAATCAGTCATGTTAAAAGAGTCAGTCCACAGTGATCAAAAAATGGTTAAAAACACGCAAAAAGTATAAAAACATGCAATAAATTAGTATAAAAAACAGAAAAATCATGCAAATAAAACTTTAAAAACAACCAAATTTTCACTGTGTGACAGTAGTACATTTAACTCAAGATATCAATCCAATGCTTCAATACAATTTTGAGTCATATTAAAACTAATTAATGGGGGAGAAGGACTTAAATGAACCTCTCCGGGGTCACAGACCTGTTTCTGTGAAACTAGTCTCTCCCTGCGGTCACAACTGGGCGGAGGGGCATGACGCTCCAGGCGCTGCTCTGAGCCTCCTGCTAGAACTCCGGTTATATTAGCGTCCATTAGCTCGTATAAAAGGCCTACATACTACGTTATCTTAGACAGAAATAGATGAGTCTGGTTTGTCTATCAGAGAGATGATTATTCCAGCTGACGGAGAGAGAGACAGAGGAATCAGCTTCTCCGCGGGCGCTCAACAGACTGGATCAGATATTGATCAGGGATCTTCGTTCTGGTGTAGGAAAACGGCCGACTCCAACAGCCTGAACCTCTATACGTGATGGCAAAATGAACGCCTTTCTCAGAGGGGAATTATTTGCAGATTCCGAGCACGCAAGCAGATAAGCAGAGTGTCGGAGATTACTTAGCGACACGCAAGCGCTGGTGGTCCGGAACACATGCGTTCCAAACCATAGAGGGCGATCCATATGAATCAGGATCAATTACGATCCGTTGCACCCCTAGTAAAAGTAAAAACCAGTGTTGGTAAAAAAGTTGAAAACTAACAGTGTTTTGTCATTTGCGGAAGCTGCTCCTGGATGCCGCTTGAGATGCTGGTGCACCGTCGTGCTTTCATGATCGGCCATTTCCATTTTGCAAAGCCGACAAACGACGGATTTGCTTCCTTTTCTGTTAAAATAGTCCCATACTTTTTAACTACGAGTCCGGGTGGACTGATTTACTCGCTGGCGCCATGTTTGTTTTGAAAGTGATGACACATCAATGCACATTTTTTGCGTCGACATATTTTACGCGTCGGCGTAATCGATTACGACGACGCGTCGTCCCAGCCCTACTGGATCTCATGACTTAATTCGGCCCACTCTGTAGCTGTGTGCTTTCTGGTTTAGCGAACTGTTCCCCGAACCGATGTGTCCCAGTAAAAGTTCAACAGGATGTTCAAACGTAGGTTACAGTTTGTAAGTTATCTGTGTTCAGTTTAACAAATTCACATCTTGTTTTATATTGGAGCGTCTTCTTCCTTTTTACTCACATGTCCTCCTGTTTTTTTAATCAAATCATGAATCTGCTGCAGTTCCCAGTTTATCTTTGTTCAGTTGTCGGTGTCATCGTCTTATCAGCACTGCATTTAGATTATTGTTTTGTTAAATCTGCAAATAAAAGAATAACTTTCCTCAGTTTCTTGAGCAGAACGTGTTTCACATGACAAACAGCAGACCTGAAGAAAGTGAAAATGGAACATCAGCTTTTTTATTTCCTTCAAATCAATTTAGGGATGACTCAGTAGGAGTTCACATGATTGTTTCCTTCTGCCCAATGTCAGATGATTGCAGAAAGTTAACTTTTGGTTATATTTTAGATCTTTTAGGGTTGTTGTTGATAATATTTTAATCACAAATGTACTGAATGTTTTAACTGATGTAGACCATTAAAACAGAATAAATGAAAATAGATGTGTTGAGTAACAACCTAAATACAGATTTCAATATATTCTGTAAAGGTTGCTCAATACCAATACTAATAATCAATAATTTTAACTAAATTAAATTTAAATGTTCCTAACTGGAAGTGTGATTTAAACAGGAAATAACTCATTGATTGAAAAACAGCCTGGTGAACTTCTGTTTAGTTGACATTTTTAAAGTTGAAGCTTCTAAAGCAGTGGCCTCAGATGGTGGAACGCTCTGCCTCATTCTCTGAGCTACCTGGATTCTGTTGATTCTTTGAAGAAACAGATGAAGATTCATTTATTCAAGCTGGCATTTAACAGATTTTAGGCTGTTTGATATTTCCTGTTCTTATCATCTGTGTTGATTGTTTTATTGTGAAGCACCTTGTGGTATTTGACCTGTGAAAAGTACTATAAATAAAGGTTACTTACTTACTTAAAGGGATACTCCACCAAAAAGTGATTTTTTTTTTGTGGCAGCAGCCCCAAAGACGCCTACGTCTGTAAACACAAATACTGGCTACTAGGCTAAACCCGGTAACGTTTTAGAAGATAATCTCTGTGCAGCTCACGCCTTTGTGTTACTTTTCTTCATCTGTGAGGTTTGCAACAACATTCGGATACGTGTCTATCAGTGGCGGGCCGTGACTACCATCAATCTGACACCACGGCTCCAGAATCCATACAAAATCACACATACACATTACATCACCCTTATTATAGGCTGGTCAATGCACATTTTTGTGCAGAATCAGAACCAAACCAAACCGGTCCGGGTCTGTTACGCCGTGGTATCACGCGCAGCCTGACCAGTGTTGATTCAGCTCAGTGACGCAGGTGATTGATTACTAATGAAATAAAATGACAAAAAACACAATAAAATGCTTGCACTCACCAACACAAATCTCCACATCATTGCTCCAAATCCATCAATATCAAGCAGCTTTATAATCCCAGCGTCTCTCTGAAGCGGTTATCCACGGTAAAGTTCATGGTTCCTTTTCTGAAATTGACGGATAAACAGTTTTTCCCTCCTGGGACAGGATTACTTCTCCTCCTTCAGCCATTGTGGGTTAAAAAAACTACACTGATAGCTGTCGGTAGCTACTTTAGCGAGTTTAGTTCAGATATCACCGCCTCTGGGCCAAAACGAGTCCTTATCCAATCACAGGACACATTCTTGTCAACTTTTGCGTGAGGTATGCTAGAAGGTCTGGGCCACTCAGACTCGAGAGCTGATTGGCTATCGCAACTGAGCGTCTCTGCTGTATGCAAGCAGCCCACGGCCTGCTCTGTTGATTCTGAAGGTCCTGAGAGAAGCACTTGGGTGTAGAGCCCCCTAGTGGCAGACTTCAATCTGCCTAACAACACAAGCAATCTGAAATCTGATTGGACAACACCCTACCTTGGTGTCTTAACACTGGAAGCGGCGCAACCAAGTGGATATAATACAATACAAAGAGAAAACCGACCAGGGAGAACATTTGTATTTAATAATATTAACCAAAAGAAAAATACATTTACTTTTCTGAGTAAGTTTAGGCCAGCAGAGAAGGCCCTGACGGCCCGCCACTGGTGTCTATAGACGTAGGCATCTTTGAGGCCGCTGCGTCATGTCCTTGCTCTGTTCAGTGGAGGCTTACAGCTGTTCTTTGTCATAAAGTAGTCCCGAGTAGGGACCGGTGGTCCGATAATGACGTGTAAAATCCGACTGCACCGGTAACTTCAGCGAGCATCGGCTCAGCTGACTGCTACATGCGCAACGTATCTCTCTCTCTTGTTTCCCATCGGTGAAAACGATGGTTGCATCAATTAGTTCAGGGTGTCCAGCCTTTTTCCTCTCGCGAGCTACTTTTATACTGAGCAGCTCTACGCGTGTTGCGGGGCGAGCTGCAGGTGCTGCAAACGCTGTGTGCGCGCGTGTTTGTGTGTCCACCACCGAGTCAGCGCTCGTTCACGTGACGTTTACCGGAGGTTTTGTGGCTCAACTGCTGTCCTTGTAACTCGTTCCCCGGAGGGGCACGGGGAGAACTGTCCCGCTATTTAACAGCAACGACTCCACGTTCAACCGGTTGATCAGTTTATCTGTTTTGTCCTCGTTTTGTTGAACGCACCATCAGTAAAACTACGGAAGCCAGGTGGTGCAGCCGCAGTTAGAAAACCTGGTAGAACAGGTGAGGAGGAGATGAGCAACATCAGAGAATCAGAATGGTTTCTGCTGTTAGCCACTAGAATCTGTTAGTCAGTGTTAGAGACACTATGTTGGAGTTATTTACACAATGCACAGAGTTAATGCTGGAAATGTTGATTAGAGGAGGTTTAACAAGTGGTTTAGTCAAATTACAGACAGATAACACTATTAATTAAAGGAGGACCTGAGGAAAGAGCTTTGTTAAGGGTTCACATTTTTTATCATTTATTTTTAAGAGGCCTAACCTTTTAAATTGGCTATATCAATTAATTGTTAAAAAAGTATAGAGATTTACTTTATTGATCCCTTGGGGAAAATCCTCTGGGAAATTTAGCAACAGTTGAGACGAACAACAAATGTAACATTTTTGGTGATGATTTAATATTTATTAGGAATAAAACAGTCCTCTTGTCTGAACCATAATGAAGTGCATTTTTTAAGTAGAATTTATTGATTTATCAAAAACAATAAAGTATCAAATAAATCTTTCAGAGAGAGAGAGAGAGAAGTATTTATGATGATTTTTAAAAAACTGATGTGGACTTGAACATTCTCTGTGATGTGTTGAATTGTTTCAAATCGTATCGTGAATCGTATCGAATCGCCAGCAGGGATGAATCGTATCGAACCGTATCGGCAGAGGCTTCGCCGTATCGTCAATGTATCAAATTGCTGGGAGCGTATCGAGATACAAATCGAATCGGCCTCAGTGGTGGGGATTCACATCCCTAGTCCTGAGTCTAAAATAGTACCTGTAATTCCTTTGTGTTACTTTTTATTTTCACTTACAGTCCATATGTTTACTGAGGTCACTAGTCAGAATTAGTATCACTAGTATCACTACTGAGTGAGTTTAAGGACTTTTTTCTCACAATGCTAGTTGTTACCATTCACTTACAGTGGTTTACGCTAAGCTAATGCTAAAGGAGTCCTGCTGGGCTGGTTACTAATTGTTTTTGCCCACTGATCTAACTATGAGGAATATGGTAATAAACAACAACAGCAAAAAAAAAAATCACATTTTGGTGGAATTTCCCTTTAACAGTGAAACCTTGAAGAAGAGGAAGAAACATCTGACTCAGTTGTTGCTCAATACTTCTTGCTGTCTACGGGTTTAGTTTAAATACTGGAACTGAAACATCTCATAATCTTCTGTCAGCCCATCAGGTAAGAATCTCTGAAAGATCATACAAACTTGATTACAGCAACGGTTTATTATTTATAATGTTTTTGTAAAGCACTGTGAATTGCCTCGTGTTTTAATGGTTGGTCTTATATAAATAAACTTGCCTTGCTTTAGACTGGTTACCTGTTTATCACAGTGTTCTGCAGGCTGCTCTAAGTTGTGTATTCATGAATTAATTAATGAGGGAATATATTTTTATTTTGATAACTTACAAAATCCAATTCCCATAAAAAAGAAATGTAAACCAAATAAACTGGTTTGAGAATTTATGTTGCCCAAACATTTCTTTATTTTTCAAGCATGGTGTCAGCAGAATGGTTGATTATTCCTGTCAGTCTTTTGGAAGTACACAAAAAAGGATCAGGATTTCTGAAAGACATCGTAGCTGTCAGTGATCCACGACTCATTATCTGCTCATTACATAAACTGATTTTGTAACATAGTTTGAATATTTTGAAGTGAGTTCTTATCTAAGAGCAAAAATTAACATCAGCTGCTGTAAACAGCTTCTTTAGGAGCCACAGTTTATTAAGAGTTGACCTTCAACAGGACAGTTGAGCCAACAGCTCGTCTAAAGAGCAAAGTGGATTAGTGTCGTCCTAAAACATCTTCCAGAACAAGATTACATCAAATACTGTATGTTTATGGCAGCATGAGATTTACTCTGATCCACGTTCCCTCACACAGTGGCCATGTTTTATGTTTATTTATTTAACAGATGATTTATCCAAAGTGACTCACAATTTAACCTAACATGCATTGGGCTTTTGTTGCACAGTTTTACAGTGTAGCTTCTTGCTTTTTATTTACAGACACCTGTCAAAACACCCAAGATCACCTTACACATAATAATTACATCAATGTAAAACAAACTACAATAGTTAAAACAAATAAAAAAAAATGAATTCATGAACCAGAAAATCAAACAACAAATGACAAAAATCTAAGTAGTTCAGAATGAGTGAGTTTTAAAGTAAGATTTAAAACTTTACTCTAAGAAATGAGTTGTGGGGTTTGTTCATACAGCAATACATTTCTAATATGAAAAATTAAAGTTAGCCATTTGAACACCTAACAATGGGTTTATAACTCAGGAAGTTGGTAAAACTAAAATTACGTAAATGGTAATAATATAAAAAAAATTTAACAAACATTTTTTCTTTCACTTAACAAGATAATTTTAAGTTAGTTAAAATTATCGAATGTCTGAATTTGAAAAGTTAAGTACAAGAACAAATGACCTTTTGATATTTTGATATGAATATTGTGTTAAATTCATTATGGTATTGTAAGAAACAGTTTGAGTAAAAAACATACTTGTTTTTCCAACTGAAGTAAAATAAGTTGCTCCAACTGAAATAACTAAACTAACAATTTTTATGGAATTTTGAGTAGAAGTTAAGCAAAAGTACAAGTTAAACTAGCTTAAATGAAGTAATTTGTCAACTTGAAATGACCAGAAAACCAAAATTACATTAGGTTGTCTCAACTTAACTATGCATTTGGAGGTCAAAGTACTTAGACCTTTCTTTTTACACTGTAATATGAAACTAAGGGTCTAACTTAAAAGTAATTGAACTAAGTCTAACCAAGTTATTTTACTAATTTTGTTTTATATAAACTTAATACATTTAAGTTGGAAAACTTAATTCAATTGCTTGAAGCAAATTTTTTAAAGTTGGATAAACTTTTTCTGTTTAGAGTGTAAATCATGTTGGTTTGCTTAACCAGTTGAGTTAATAGGCAACATTGGTAACTTAAAAATCTGAGTGGAAATGGTTGGGATACGTTTTTGAAGCAGCAACAACAAATCTTTTTACAGTGTAAAGAGATGATAAATTGAAATAGTTTTTCTGAGAACTCAGCTGTAACTAACCTGTTGTTTATGCTTTCAATTTTGTTGCAGTATAAAACCTGGCACTGACACAGACTGCTGGAGTGTCCTCTATCTGCTGGTGTCAGGTAGGTTTCTTGGAAACTTTTTTAACCAAATTTCTTACAAATAAACCTAAATCTAATTCAACTTCATTCAATTTGTGTCAAATTGGGAACCTATAAATTCTGTTTAATTGGATTCTAGAGTAATAATAAAAAGATTTTGGTTCAGTAGGAATATTCATTACCAGCTGATTTTTTATGCACAAAGATTCTAATTAGTTTTCCTTTATTTTAAAGCACATCAGTATTAAGAAACACACACACACACACACATATATATATACATACATATATATACATACATATATATGTATATACACATACACACACATATATATATATAAACACATATACATATATTTATACACATATATATATACACATATACATATTTATACACATATACATATTTATACACATATATATATACACATATACATATTTATACACATATATATATACACATATACATATATACAGTGGGGAAAAAAGTATTTGGTCAGCCACCGATTGTGCAAGTTCTCCCACTTAAAATGATGGCAGAGGTCAGTAATTTTCATCATAGGTACACTTCAACTGTGAGAGACAGAATGTGAAAAAAAATCCATGAATTCACATGGTAGGATTTTTAAAGAATTTATTTGTAAATTAGGGTGGAAAATAAGTATTTGGTCACTTCAAACAAGGAAAATCTCTGGCTCTCACAGACCTGTAACGTCTTCTTTAAGAAGCTTTTCTGTCCTCCACTTGTTACCTGTATTAATGGCACCTGTTTGAACTCATTATCTGTATAAAAGACACCTGTCCACAGTCTCAAACAGTCAAACTCCAAACTCCACTATGGCCAAGACCAAAGAGCTTTCGAAGGACACCAGGAAAAGAATTGTAGACCTGCACCAGACTGGGAAGAGTGAATCTACAATAGGCAAGCAGCTTGGTGTGAAAAAATCAACTGTGGGAGCAATTATCAGAAAATGGAAGACATACAAGACCACTGATAATCTCCCTCGATCTGGGGCTCCACGCAAGATCTCATCCCGTGGGGTCAAAATGATCATGAGAACGGTGAGCAAAAATCCCAGAACCACATGGGGGGACCTGGTGAATGACCTGCAGAGAGCTGGGACCAAAGTAACAAAGGTCACCATCAGTAACACATACGGCAGGGAATCAAATCCTGCAGTGCCAGACGTGTTCCGCTGCTGAAGCCAGTGCATGTCCAGGCCCGTCTGAAGTTTGCCAGAGAGCACATGGATGATACAGCAGAGGATTGGGAGAATGTCATGTGGTCAGATGAAACCAAAGTAGAACTTTTTGGTCTAAACTCAACTCGTCGTGTTTGGAGGAAGAAGAATACTGAGTTGCATCCCAAGAACACCATACCTACTGTGAAGCATGGGGGGGGGGGACATCATGCTTTGGGCTGTTTTTCTGCTAAGGGGACAGGACGACTGATCCGTGTTAAGGAAAGAATGAATGGGGCCATGTATCGTGAGATTTTGAGCCAAAACCTCCTTCCATCAGTGAGAGCTTTGAAGATGAAACGTGGCTGGGTCTTCCAACATGACAATGATCCCAAACACACTGCCCGGGCAACAAAGGAGTGGCTCCGTAAGAAGCATTTGAAAGTCCTGGAGTGGCCTAGCCAGTCTCCAGACCTCAACCCCATAGAAAATCTGTGGAGGGAGTTGAAAGTCCGGGTTGCTCGGCGACAGCCCCAAAACATCACTGCTCTCGAAGATCTGCATGGAGGAATGGGTCAAAATACCAGCTACTGTGTGCAAACCTGGTAAAGACCTGTAGTAATCGTTTGACCTCTGTTATTGCCAACAAAGGTTATGTTACAAAGTATTGAGTTGAATTTTTGTTATTGACCAAATACTTATTTTCCACCCTAATTTACAAATAAATTCTTTAAAAATCCTACCATGTGAATTCATGGATTTTTTTTCACATTCTGTCTCTCACAGTTGAAGTGTACCTATGATGAAAATTACTGACCTCTGCCATCATTTTAAGTGGGAGAACTTGCACAATCGGTGGCTGACCAAATACTTTTTTGCCCCACTGTATACACACACATATATACATATATACACACACACACATATACATATACACACACACACACACACATATATATATACACACACACGCGCACACACACACACACATATACATATATATATATATATATATATATACATACATATATATATATATATATATATATATATATATATATATATATATATATATATATATATAATATGATATGATGTGGAATATTAACAGCTTGCAGGTATAATAAACTCATGTTTGTAACCTAATGCTAATGTACATCACTGTATTACAGTTTTATTTTGGTAAATGGCCTGTGTTTATTTAGCTCTGTTTAGAGTGCTTCACTCCCCAAAGCTTTACCGGGTGTACTGGGCTGGACTGGCCATCAGGCAATGTCCTGGTGATGGTAACTTTTGGCCAGTCCAGACCAGCGTTACAGGATGGGTCGCTTTAATCTGCAATTCCTGTTTTGATACACGCTCCAGTCCCCTCCTTAGTTACAGTAAAAACTAAGGATGTCCCGAGTCGACACGATCACATTTTTTCAGACTTGATCGGAATCGGACGTCACCTCCTGATCCAAACTCAGATATATACATGTATATATTCTCTTTATTTTTAACACATCTATAGTTATGCGGTGGCACAGACCTAGACCTCTTGACTCCACACAGAAACATTAACACGTCCATAAATTAACACGTGGAGAGATGCTATTGGTTAAATGCTGGAAATCCAATCCCAGCATCCCCTGCAGGACTCAACTTTGACCTGAGGAAATAAAAATACAACAAATACAATGGTAGTTTTGGTTGTTGTAGTACAGGTTTTTTCTTATAGTTTTGTACCAGAACTGGAAAACTTTTTTAAAGGTTTTCTTGTGTTTGATCAAATTCTTCTTTTCCCATTAGACAGGTTTCTGGATGAAAGATGCTGTGACATTAAGGATACACTGAACATCAATATAAGGTCTAAATAATTATATTAATTTCTGATTTTTAAATTTTGAGTTTTATTCTTGGTAAACAATAAATAAATGTTATAAAAAATGACTGCATTAACATGTATTGCCCTTTTTACTTTTACAGTAGTGTTCAAAGCTAAAATAGTTTTTGTCTTCTGCTTTCAGGTTAAAGAACAAGCTGGATCATGTCTACGACTAACAAAGATGAAAAAGGGCTTTCAGGTATGAGCTGCACCTTGAGTTCATCGAAATAAGAGTTGGATTTAAATGATTTGCCAGCTTCTATTCAACCTCATAACAGTAATAGCAAATTTCAGTTATTTTAACCGCTCTGGTCCACCAAATGAAGGTAATCTTTTTGATGACTTAATGCTGAGGAACTGACTACAGTGGGGAAAATAAGTACTCGATATACCACTGATTTTTCAAGTTTTCCCACTGACAAAGAAAGGTCTCAATTTTGGTACACCTCAACTGGGAATGACAAAATCTAAGTAAAAAAAATCACACTGTATGATTTTTTTAATAACTTTTTGCATTTTTTACTATTTTTTATTTCAATGAACTTCTTGAAAAACACATAAATAAGTATACATATAAACCATTTGTTCTTAAATAGTTAAACTTGCATATTCCTTAATCCAATGCAATTTTACTCAAAAGTAAATAATTTAAAAAACACAACAGGAAAGAAACGGTGATCATTTGGAGGGGTTCTGCTAATGAAATGTCATCCTGTATGTTAAAGGGAACCCCGACTGATGAGTCAAGTTTGCCCTAAAACATTCATTTTGCTGTCACAAGTCAACATGTGGCAGAAAAACAAGCCCAATGTTCTCCCTTAAAGTAATATTTAAAGAAAAAGGATTTAGCAGGAGGCAGCCATTGTTTTTTTACTTCCCAAAGTATTCTGGGAGTGACACCAAATGGTTGCATCTATATGTCTGGTTGCATGCTTGTTCACGCAGCTACATTTATTACAGCAATTCTAATTTATTAACAACAGTTGAAGTCAAAGGACGCAGCCCACGTAAAAATAATAATGCTGTTTTAAAATTTTACACACAAACTCATCCCAGCTGCAAGAAGCTACCGATGTTTTTTTCCTCTTTTTCCTCCTCCGACAGCAGCAGCAGCAGTCTATTTACTCACACTGTGACAGACAGACAGAACGGCAACGGCCAGCGATCTTCAGAAAATAAATATATCCAAATAATAACCACGGGGAAACGATCAGAGACTGTTTTTTTTCCAGTTTAGTCATGTTTATGGGTCAGTGTAAGGCTATGGTGCAGCTGCTGTAACACGACCAGTCAGAACAGCGTTGATCTGTCTTCAGCTAACTATGAAACAACAAATTCAAAATAAAACTAAATCTAAAATACAAATAAAAAGTCCCTTCAGTAAACGTCGCTTCCATAAAACAAATCACCACCACAGTTTGAAGTCTTTTTAAATCATAAGGTGATGGAGCAGAAGCTGCTAACTGCTAGCCGGGTTAGCTTAGCAGCAGCAATCTATTTACTCACACCATGACAGACAGACAGAACGGCAACGGCCAGCGATCTTCAGAAAATAAATATATCCAAATAATAACCACAAGGAAATGATCAGAGACTGTTTATTTCCAGTTTAGTCATGTTTACAGTCAGTTACTACGGTACAGCTGCTGTAACAGCCAGTCAGAACACCTGTCCAGCATTGATCTGTCTTCAGCTAACTATGAAACAACAAATTCAAAATAAAACTAAAACACAAATAAAAAGCCTCTTCAGTGAACGTCGCTTCCATAAAACAAATCACCGCCACAGTTTGAAGTCTTCATAAGTCATAAGGTGACGGAGCAGAAGCTGCTAACTGCTAGCCGGGTTAGCTTAACACACTCGGCAGAAAGGTAACACTTATAGATCGCTTACTTTGATTCCACTGATCCGCTGTCCGTCTCCTCTGATTTTTAAACTGTGTCTGATGGGTCATTGTCCACAACCACGATGATCGGGCAATCAGGAAGCGTGTTGTTTACAGTTACCCATGAAAGCCTCTAGGGAGAGCAGCTGTCGTCTTTAGGAAGCTCACGCCTCATCCCATGGTTTTCTCCTTTTCTTCTCGTGAGGAAAGTTGTGGATATACTGATATACAGTATGTTCCTCTGTTGCCTTTCGACGGGAAATCACAACCAAAAACTGCACAGTTTGGCGTTGTAGTCCTTCTCTGCATTATAAACTATGCTACGTGAGCTGACAGCAACAACCTCTATACGTAACTCTCCCACAACGCCTTGCACGCTCAAAAACATGGCTGCGCCCAGTCAACACAAATAGTGCTAAAAATGTTAAAATTATGTAAATAAACAAATAATGTGTGGTGTTTTGACTATTTTTTCATTTATTGAAGATACTTTGCTACATATTTAGAGCAAAATGTCTCTTCAATCGGGGATCCCTTTAAGGCTAGAATACACCGGACACGTCGGCGACACACCACGTCGTAGCTGCGCTGTTATTTTGATTAAAAACCATTTTAGTCCATCAGATCACTTACACAGAGCTCGCCACAACGCGTCCCAGAAATGCAAGATGCCGCCATCGCGCTAAAGATTCGCACCAGTTTAAAAAGGAGCACCAGTCGCAGCTGTGCGCGTGTGTCACGACATGTTGAGTACTTTCTGACACCGGCATTACTATGACACCGACGTTATGACACAGAATGGCTCCTATTACGGCACAGAAATAAACCGCCACAAACATTACGGCACACATAAACAACAGCTCCATTAAATAGCTTACTGACCCATTTTGAAAGAATTAAGATTCCCACAGCACACGACGGCAGCTCTGATCACATATAAACAAAGAATTCACTTCCCCGCGTGATGTTGTGACTATCGCGCGATTTTTGAAGCAGCATCCTACGGCGCGCTGTGTCAGGAATGTGTCTTGTGTGAGTACAAGACTCGCCAACACCGCAGCCATGAGGTGGCGCATCGCTAAGGTATCTGGTGTATTCCAGCCTTTAGGCGGCTCACATCCCTACAGAACCAGGGAAACATGAATTACAGTCTTAAAGAGACGAAACTCCAGGGATCAAAGTCTTCTCTTCAGTTCCTGTGGAGGCAGTAGCTTAGGTAGAGCATTCGTCTGGCAAATGGAGGGTTGTGTCCTGTTGGTGGTTGTCGAGGCTCCGGTGGTGCCTGTATCTCATCAAAAATATATCTTGACAATTGAATAATAATGCATCAGTTTTATATAGCGCTTTTCTAGGTCACTCAAAGATGCTTTACAGAGTTGCATTATTCATTCACACAGTCATTCTCACCGGTGGTGGTAAACTACGACAGACGTCTGTAGCCACAGCTGCCCTGGGGCAGAGTGACAGAAGAGAGGCTGCCATTCTGCGCCATCGGCCCTTCTGACCACCACCAACATTCACACACAGTCACACTCACATTCACACAGGCAAGTTGGGTGAAGTGTCTTGCCCAAGGACACAACGACAATCTAACCCAGCCAGAGCTGGGGATTGAACCGGTGACCCTCTGGTTACCAGACCGGACACTCTCCCAACTGAGCTAATGCTGCCCCTTATCTGATTTACATTACAGCCAGTAATTCACCATTCATTCACACAATCACATCCATGTAAAATGGAGGCAGATTTTATAGTTGATCTTTTGATAGTTTTAGATTTTTCACAAACATCAGTGTCCTCCAGCAGGGCTGTATAATTCTACCTAGAAGGGGCACAGTCTTTTTATTACTATTAAAATCATGTTTCTCTTTATTGATTCTTTCCTTTTTTTTAAAGTATTAAGTAAAATGGTAATGTCTAGACATGGCTTACAACATTTACACAATGAAAGTTTAAAAAATAAAACAACCCTGCTCCACTTCTTCATGGTCTCTTAAAATCTTCTCACCTGTGCGTTAAACATTTTCCTTTCTTTCTGTCTGTCAGCTTTACTAATTCCTCACACCTGTTAAACTTGACTGACCTGTTTGTGCAGAGATATCACCAGTAGCTTTGTGAATAAGACTGAGACACAGAACGTGACCAACTTTTCTGAGACTTACACAAGTGCTTCAGTGTGTTTAGATCTTTTTGTCTGCCAATTAAATGTCTGTTACAGAAATATAATTGCAAGCACTTTATAGGTTTCAAAGGTTTTTATTGACAGTGTAGCGTACAAAAATGTGAGACAAGGGTGAAAAAGTCAAACTGTCCTGCACACATCAAAGGATACATATCATTTGGATTGGCCAAAAGAGGCTCTAGATCCCTAGTTTAAACCATAAAGTGAATTAACGTATGAATTTCATTGTAAAATTAAAATCATTAAGCCTGATGTTTTTAATTTCTTGTGAGATAAGAGTGTAGGAGTGACTTTTGATAAATGTTACACCTAACAGAAAATGTGTAAGCTCTTGATTTTCTCATCAGGAGCTGATAAAGATATTAGGCCCGTTTCCACTGTCGGAACTTCGGGGTAATTTTACCGGAACTTTGCGGCACGCAACTGTTTCCATTGATGCGGGACATTTCGAGAGGGCCGTCTTCAGGGCCATTTCAGGGACCAACGGAGTCCCTGATCAGGGGCAGGTACTCGGATCGGACCGATAGACTCGCGGAGTGGGAAATGTGGTTAACTCGTGCTGATTGGTTGTGGGATGAAAGAAAATGATGAAAGCAGACCGCGCCGAGATAAATGACCTGTGTGTTGTTGTCGGAGCTTGCAAAATGACCGTGTCTTCAAAGTTGGATTAGTTCATCATGAAGTATACTCATCCTTCTGTTCAGCACTCCCATCACTATGTATAAAAACAGAGAAATAAGCCGCAACCATCACTTCTTTGTCCATTGTTGATCTATTTATTATTCTCCACTTCCTTGTCTGTTGGCACCTTTACGTTTGTCAGTGACGTCGATGCTGACGTCTTACAAAAGTTCCGGAAAGGTGGGGGCTGTAATGGAAACACGAGCGCTGAGTGGAATGAGCCAGCTGATTGTCCCAGTCACTTTCGCCCTCTAGGATTTACCCTGAAGTTCCGATAGTCGAAACGTGGCTAATACTTGATATGCCATCCTGATAGTCCATGTCTGTCTGGGTCCACGTCAGTCTAAGTCCTGAGTCGTGCCTCATCCAGCCATGATGCAGGCCTGGGTAATTTCTGGGTTCTGCTACACTCAGAGTAAGCCATGAAGGCCGTCAAAGCCAAGGTTTCCCATACCACACTCCAACTTCTGGGGATCGAGGTATGGGTCCTTGTTGAAGTTGAGGCTCAGAAGTCAAAGGAGGTTCTTCCCAGGGCTTTCAATGGGACTCTGGTAGCTGCAGGTGACCAGAGGCCACTCTGGCATTGGATCTCTTGTCTGTAGATAGTCATGTGATAGGGCTCATTACATTACAAAAGTTGATGCAAAAAGTCAATGGTTGGGAGGAGTTCCTATAGGAAGATGTTTTGGTGCCATTATTTATTCATGGCTGTTCTGAGGCTAAACGGTGAATGAGTCTACTCCCATGGCTGAAAATCAACTATGGTCTCAGATTTATAAAACTGTTAAAGCTTGATTTTTATTGAGCACACGAATGGCTGAAAGCAGCCTAAAGCTAGTATTTAAAAGGTTGAGAATCTTAACGAGTTGTTATCAGTACCCTTCACACATAAATTAATGTGAAAAGAAACTATTAAACAAAGTTACTATGTCAAACATTTGAACATTTTCTAAATGTGACCTTCGTTTGTTCTTTTACAGCCCTGCCAGACATTCTCTCTAAACTTGGACTTCAGGAATATTATCCCAACAAGCTTACTCTTCGTTCCCTGTTGGAGATCAACAAAGACAGCATAAGTACAAACACTGCCTCATCCCTGGAGAAATTCTCTGGAGACACATTCTTGGAGAAAATACCTTGGTACTTTCTGAGAAATCTCATGCAAATCAACGCTGAATGCAGAGGCTTTGTACAAATGTTTGTGAGTGATGACGACAACAGTGACCCCTTTGGTCTAGACGTTAACTCTTCAGATGACAACATGATTAAGATTAATGCTCTCGACCTGATAGTAGCACTCTTCCTTTGTGCTGACAGTTTCTTGCAACAGGAAATGGCTCTCAGAATGTCAATGTGTCAGTTTTCTGTCCCACTGCTGTTGCCCCATGGCAATAACAGTCAGTGCAGTCTGCTGCTTTGGGCTCTAAGAGGGATTGTTAAAGAATGGCGTCCACAGGATTTATCTGAAACAAAAGAATTTGTTGAGGAAATGATTGTCCAAGCAAATATACCATTATATTCTTTTGTCAGACTGCAAAGCAGCAGTTTATCAAAGTCCCAGATGCTGAATCATATTCTTAGTCGTGGTCAACAGAATCACAATATCTTCATACACAGAGACATGGAGGGAGGGACCATTAAAAGAGAAATAGCTGATGGATTGGTAGAGATTAGCTGGTCCCTTCCCTCTGGAAGAGAAAATCTTGATATTTTTCCAGAGCCTGTTGCCTTTGCCAACCTGCGAGGAGGCATCTGTGAGTCACTTGCACAGTTCAACTTTCTTTATCAAGTGTCAACTGCAACCTTTGTGTTCATGGACAACGTTGAGAAAAATGAGCAGGAAACCTTGAATTCTCTTGAAGATGTGAAAAGAAAGCTTTTTTTGGTTGTTAACCGCAAGGAAGGAAATGAAAGAGAAGACATGATGTCTGTCAAGAGAATGACCGAAAAAAATGATTTTCCAATGAGCAATGTCATTTTTAAAGACAAAAGGGAAAATGCAGCAGATTTTTCAAAGAAACTTTTTACAACTCCCAAGACATCACTGAAGTCTGTGACAAGCACAATTAATGTAAGCAAAACGCACGAAAAAGCTGTCGAACTTGGTCTGTGTGTAGATGAATGCAGAAGTGAAGAGCAAGAGAAGGCAGCTGAAAAAATTGTGGAAGCAATTGGTGAAAAGAGTATTCCCGAATATAAGATGCAGCAACTTCCATTGCAGGGAGAAAACTGGAAAAAGTTATCAAAGTTACAAATGAAGCTGTGTAGACTGGATAAATCTAAGGATATAGGGGCAGAAGAGTACCAATCTCAGCTACAAGAGGAGGAAAAACAAATCATAAAGGAACAGGAAAAATGCAAACTGTCCAGTGGCATGAAGTGTTTCATTGATAACCTTTCCACAAGTGAGAAAGAAAAAAGGGATTTTTTCCTGAAGTGGCTGAAACTCAAACTTGATACGCACTCAAGAAACAAACTGTCTGCACTGCGGAAAAGTTTCAAAGAGAAATGCAAGACAAAAGACACAGAACGCATCAAAGAGTTAGATCAGGCATTGCTGGACAGCTCTTTGGGAATAGAGCATTACATGAGAGAGATGGGACTGATCTACGAGTTTTTACAACACACCTCTGGTCAGATATCCCGCCTCCCTGAACTGGCTGCTCAGATGGTGTTGGATGGACATCCTTTAGAGCTTCTGGATGGTGATGCATCCAACGTCCCAGAAAAATGGGTGTCAGCTGTGTTGAAGGAGGTTAACAGAAGGGTTGGAGGAAAGAGCAGATTGTTGGTACTGTCTGTGTTGGGGGTCCAAAGTTCTGGGAAGTCAACACTCCTCAACACCATGTTTGGTGTACAGTTTCCAGTCAGCAGTGGAAGATGTACAAGAGGAGCTTATATGATCTTCCTCAAAGTTGATGAAGACTACAAAAAAGAGCTGAACTATGATTTTATAGTTCTCATCGACACCGAGGGTCTGAAGTCAGCTGATTTGGCAAAACTTGAAGAAAGTTATGAACACGACAACCAGCTGGCAACCTTTGTCATTGGTCTGAGTGATATCGCCATCATTAACACAGCAATGGAAAACATAACTGAAATGAAAGACATTTTGCAAATCGCTGTTCATGCATTTCTAAGAATGACACACACAGGCAAAAAGCCAGTTTGTCATTTTGTCCACCAAAATGTGGCTGGAGTTTCAGCTCATTCCAAATGCATTGCTGAAAGAAAACGGCTCCTGGACCAGCTGAATGAAATGACTCAAATCGCATCTGAAATGGAAAAACAGCCTTCTGTTAAATCCTTCACTGATGTCCTGGACTATGACATGGACAAAAACAACTGGAACATTCCAGGACTCTGGCATGGGACTCCTCCAATGGCCTCCGTCAACACTGGCTACAGTGAAGCTGTTGCAGATTTCAAGAAACACCTGGTGGAGACGTTTAAAAACCAAGACATGGAAGCCACAAAGATTCCAGACTTTCTTGAATGGATGACGAGTCTGTGGAGGACAGTAAAATATGAGAACTTCATTTTCAGTTTCAGAAACACTTTAGTAGCTCAGGCTTATGATAACCTTTGTAAAGACTTCAGTCAGTGGGAATGGGAGTTCAGAAAGGAGATTTTCTCCTGGCAGCAAAAAGCAGAAGTGGAAATCCTGAATGCTGACAATGATTCTGAGGTTGACATTAAACTTGCTGAACAAAAGAAAGAAGACTTGTTTCTCAAAATAACAACAGAGCAAAAGAAAATGACAGAGAAACTTCATGAATACTATAAAAAGAAAGACAGACGTGTGAATCTGATAGAAAAATACAAAACTGACTTCCTGAACAGCATCAAAAGCATTGCCAGTGACATTCAACACTCAGAGAAAAATAAGCTAAATTACATCCTTGAGCTAAAACAAAGTACAAAAAAAGCTCAAGAGATTCAGAGGAAATACAGAGTTCTGATTGAAGAGAAAGTCATGAGGCTACTGCGTGACTGTAAGACCTCCACCCTGTCTGATGATCAGCTGACACAAGAGTTTGAGAAGATGTGGACTGCAGTTACAGCAAACATTTCTGGCATAGAAGAGCGAGATATTGCTGCATCAGTTCTCAAGCAGCTGAGGAAAGATTTCTCAAATCGAAATGTAAATCAGGAGTTACAAAACACTGACCTAAAAAAGAAAGGAGAGCAACCATTCAAAGTCACATCGGAGCACATCAACTCCTGGTTCAAATTTTTTAAGGGAGGTTTAAAGGCAGAACTGCAAACTTCTACAGATGATGTCATAGAGTCATCAACACAGTTTTTAAAAGAGAAGGTAAAAACAAATGAAGATTATCACGACTCTTTAACAATGGATCTTCTACAAATAATTGACAAAAAACTTGAATCAATTCACAAACTTTACAAACCAAAGTATGAAATTGACTTGAAGCTTCACATTTGTGGCATCGCATCAAGAGAATTCCAGGAAATGCACCAGAGGTTTTTGTCAAACATCAATCCTCAAACCCAGCTAGAGAAGTACAAGCCTCAGTACTTGTCAGACTTTATCGATCTGTACAAAAACAAAGATCAGTGTCAACGCAAAGCTAATGATTACATTCAGCTCTGCATCAAACCAGCTGTGGAAGACTTTATCAACCGAACTCTGGGAATAGATATTGTAGACGAGATTTTAACAAGCCAACACTCTGCAGAGTACAGTTCTCGCTCATATTTTCAGTACAACATTCAGAAAGAGTTGCTCGAGATGGATGACTTTCAACGTTTTGACAAGTACATCAGTAAGTATGAAATATATGTCAAGGACTGGATACGTCACCACATCCGGCAAAAAATGTCAGAGGATAAAACTCTGGACAAACTGAAGAACAAGAACCTTCAGGTCATAATTCAAAAAATCACTGACGCAATAGAAGCAGCAATAAAAGAAACAAAGGATGTTCCCCTGGTGGACGACAAAGAAAGCATTACAAAGTTCATTAAAGGCATCAGAGAACATCTAATTAAAGATATTTCTATCTCAGTTGAAGCAGAGGAAATTATCCTGTTTCAGATACAATGCACAAGCCACACGTTTGTCAACAGTGTCAAGACGGCTTTGGAGAACCTGACAACCCAACTTCAGGAGGAATTCTCAAAACCTGCAGACATTAAAGAAACTTTGACCAAACTCACAGTTAAACCAAAGGCCGAGCTTTTTAAGCGCATATTTGGCTGTGGGAAACGATGTCCATTTTGTAGAACTCCTTGTGAGGCTGGAGGCAAAGAACACAAGCTACACAGCGCATCAATACATCGACCACAGGGTCTGGGTGGATTCTACCATGACAACACTAGGAAGCTGGTTGAGGTACTGTGCACAACAGATGTGAACAGTAAAAATGTATTCAGCTATATATACAAAGATACTGAAGGAGAGTCCCATCCATACAAGGACTACACAGAGTTTTATCCTGACTGGCACATTGCTCCCGACCCCACCATTAAGGCATCAGACTACTGGAAGTACATCCTGGTCAAATACAATGACCAATTCGCTGAAAAATATAAGGCCAAGCCTGCAGATGTTCCAGAAGCCTGGAAGACCATCACAAAGGAGCAGGCTCAGAAAGGTCTAAGGGATGCTTTCAACATAAGGTAAAGAACAAGCTGCTCGTTAGACACAGGCTTTGAACATGCAAAAAAAAAAAAAGTGTCCCAGGTTTGGTTAAAATGTAGTGTTGACCCAAAGAATCAAGCAAAATATGTAAGAGTAGAAATTTGAATTTAGATACTTAAAACTATAACTTCATTCATATTTCTATAGTGGATACATTTTCTATGCCATTCTTTAAGATTGAAAATATTTCGTTGACAGTTAAAATGTCATTACTTCTTTTGAACAGTTTTATGAATACTATGCTTTTTGTTTTTCAGCATAATATCTTGTTTTATTCAATATCTACCAAAACATTAACAGTTTAAAATTACAAGAAAACATTGTTATTTCTTTAATTCTATGATTCAGTATTTTGTTCGTTGTGGTTAAACTTTATAAACTACAAAGACAAACACATTTAACAGGTTTTACCTTTGTTTTTTCTTTTAGTCTTAAGTTTTTTAATTGTGTGAAAGAAGTGTTCTTTATAGTATTCACAAATACTTTACCATGTTTTACAAAAAAATTATGGATATGAGAATGAATAACCAAATATGCCGACATGCTTTTTCATTTTTTTCTGTTTTCAATTTTAATTGCTTTACTTTCAGTACTCAACCTTTCATCAGAGCAACAATCTGTATGTAGATACTGAGTAATGAATGTAAACCTGTCATTTAAAGTGATAATATGCAATTTTGCTTGTTTTGGGCTCCCTCTGGTGTCCGTTTTAAATCACTGCATTACACAAGTTAGCATACTGTATTGTTTCAGCTTCTAAACGCCTAAATCTACCTGTTGAAATGTCTCCTCAGCCTTCATAGCTTTCTACAGGAGCGGTTATTTACTCTTTCAAAGAAATCAGCTGTGTTCAAGCAGGGAGAGATGGAAAAAAAATCAGGAATCATGAGCTAAAAACACTCCAGAGCTAGCATAACAGCTAGCCACTTTGGGTTAGCCTAACCCTCGTGAGACACGTGACTTCCTGGGTACCGTGACGACGACGGAGATCTTGCAGTCGTGGTATTCTGGATCTAATCACCAGATGGGGCTAAGTGACTTTTCATTAACTCTGTAAAGAGTCAGATTAGCACAGACTGGCTCAAGGAGAAGATTTAAAAATATGAAAAAGTTGCATATTATCACTTTAAGAAAATTCCAAGTATGTTCTTATTGTTTTCTACATACTTATATTTGTAACAATTACCAGTTTTCTTATATTTTGTGTGCATGTGACGTAAACAGAATGCAAAGCCTTTTTTCTGAAAATCTACAAGAAAGTAAAAAATGAATTCCTGTTGTTTTTGTTTTCAGATTGATACAATATTGCTATGTACCAAATGACTAAATAATCAATAAACACATTTTGTGAAAATGCCTTCATGAGTACATATACAATACAATTGTATATTGTATGGAAACGTATGGAGCAGCGACCGGGTTCGCCGCTCTCACCACACCCGCCGCCAGGACTCGTCCTCCCCCTGAACGGAAAGTAAGCACCGACGGGAATGCTCGGTCTGGAGGAGGCGGGGAAGCCGGCGTGGAGCGAGTCAGACCCGCACTAACTTGTTCCCCCTACACTGCGTATCCCTCCTGCCTCAGGAGGAGGTTCTGCTCCATGCAGCACAACACACGCCCTCCGTCTGGAAATAAATTGAGCGATGTTAAGATTTTTAAAAAGCGCTTTCTGAGGAGGAGCTTCCTGATTAAATGTCGTTCAAAAATGCGCACAACACTGACGGATTTCTCCAAATAGTCTAATGAAGAAGTTGTTCAGACCTACTGCAGTCAGAGGATAAAGCAGGAGGAGTGAAGGAGGAACTGATGACTTAAGAAATGATCGGGTCATTGTCAGTAAACAAGTTTGTTCTTTCTGGGCAAAAAATGGACCAGTGTTAAAATAATGTTGACATTTTTTCTGCACCTGAACAGCTGTAGGAAAAAAATATTTTCCTCAAAAAGTTACTTTAACCACAAACTAATTTTGAGCACAGAGAATTATGTTTAAGTATTTAAACATATATGGATATGATAGAATATACAGATGGATGGATTTATGTCTGCAGCATGACATCATTTTGTGGCTTCTTTGTTTTTATTAGTTAAACATCGACAAAGTAGAACAAGGAAGCAGCTTGAAGCAGAAAGTGTGAGTATGTCTGTGTCTGGAGGCTTTATAAAGTTGATCACAACAACATATTAAAAAGATCGGATCGGGACTCGGGATCGGCAGATCTTCAAAATCTAATGACTCAGACTCGGACTGGAGGGCAAAAAAACCTGATCGGGACATCCCTAGTTCCAACCCGAGTCCTCAGGTCCACAGACCAGAATCTACTAACAGTTCCAACCTGAGTCCTCAGGTCCACAGACCAGAATCTACTAACAGCTCCAACCTGAGTCCTCAGGTCCACAGACCAGAATCTACTAACAGCTCCAAGGACCAGATTTAAAGTCCAGGTGATCTCTCCTTCCAGTCTGTTGCACCTCGACTTTGGAATGACCTTCCTTTAGTTTGACGCTGTATAGACAGTCTGGACTCCTTTAAAAAGCAGTTGAAGACCCAATTATTCAAAACTGCTTTTAAATAACTCTTTTATGTTCTCTTGTTGTTGTTTAATGTTTTTGATTTGTAATGATATTTTGTTTGTTTTATTGATTTTATTTGTTTTATCATGTTTGATTCTGTTTTCTGTGAAGCACTTTGTGATTTTTTCTGTGAAAGGTGCTATAGAAATAAACTTTACTTACTTACTTACTATATAAAACTCAGCTTCATCTTGAGAACTGTACAGTTAACAGATCAGCAACAACATTGACTTATCTGCCTCTAGAGGCACCACCTCTCTGCTCCCTGAACCAAAGCTTATGTTGTGATGAAAGGCAGATGCTAGCTTCTGATTGGTCAGTGAGCAGATTTTGTCATAAATTTCTGATTACAAGGAGGGGAGAAATTTGATTGGTTTAAATACAGGCATCTGAGATATAACCCAATCTAAAGCAGATTTACAACTGTGCTGCCTACGACCAATCATAGAGCTGATAGCGTTCCACTTGTCTTCCTAGCAACAGAGCTGGAAAATTTTTGATTGGCTTTCAAAACGGGCTGCTATATATGACAGACGAGATTAAACGTATCTTTTTTTGACACTGCACAAGTATACAATGGAATTTGTATTGCCCCAGTTTAGGAAACCAAAGGTCACAAACTTCTGGGTCAAGTTCAACTCCTGGTTCAGGTCTCAGAGGAGAAGAAGAGACTTAAATCCTATCAAGACAAAGTCTCTTCTTTACATCTCCAGGAGTCTGTTCAAAGTCCCCTCCAGCTGCAGTGACCTGAATTCTCACCATGTGTTAGACAAAATAACTCTGAACTTTTCTCTTTTACTCACACAAGACCTTTTCTTAATATTCTTTTAAATGTAACATTCATAAGTGTTTAACAAAAATCTGTACAAGGTTCCGATTGTTTAAATGATATACTGATTTAACATCCTTTCTTAAGAATTCAATATTTTATTCAATGTTATATTTTCATAACTTTATCAACTTAATGTATAAAATGTCTCATATTTCAATCCACATCATACATGAATACATTGCCAGATTTATTAATTATTCATAATCAAATTATTTCTAAAAATTGCAGAGCAATAAATTTGAGCCAGATTTATTTTGACACAATCCCAAACCTTAAACATCTGTTCTTTCAAAAAACAAATTTAATCCTTAATCAATAAAAAAATTTGAATTTATCAGAATTGATCAGATTTAACTTTTTTCAGATTTTTCAACACATTAAATTACTCATCATGTTTTAGGTTGAAAAACAAATTTAATGAATAAAACAGAAAAAAATGTACATAAAAACCACATTTCACTTTCCTGTAGATATTCTACATGTAAACACACATACTGATGCCATATATTTTTAGTTATCTTACATGGCTTATGATTGTAAATACTTTAAAGAATGCAGCAGTTCTCTTTTACACATTAAAAAAATAATATTTATAAAAGATTAATACAATACAAAACAGGCTTACTGTAATCAAAACAAAATTTTAAAGGAACATATCAAAATGAAATATTATATTATAGATTTCTCTTTGTATTTTTTGCCATTTAGCACATTAATATTTATGAACCTGTAATACAAACAAAAAAATGTTCAAAATGGAAAAAAGAACATTGTTTACCATTTTTAACTGATACATTTCAGAAAACAAAACTTAACTCACTAGCTCTGCTGCAAGATGGACAATAGAAAAGTATTAAAAAGGTTTAGATAGAAATATAACTTTCTTTAGTGTTGTACAGATCTGTAAGAACTTAGAATGTTCAACAAAATAAGAAGCAATAAAAGCGAAAAATTCACAAGTCTAACTGTTTTTGAATGAAAGCACATATACGGTATTGACCCGAATATAGGACGACCCCGATTATAAGATGACCCCCCTTTTTCAAGACTGTTCTTCACATAAAAGACTAAATCATTTTTTAAAGAAACTATTTTAATGAAATTTTGAGAAAATCATTTTAATAATACTGTAATTACAGACTGCTTTAATATTTGCTTATTATCAGGGGTTAAAGTTCTCCGTGGCAACATATTTCAGTCAATTGGAAAAAAAGAAAAAAAGTTCAGTTTAATCCCTGTTTTATGCTTTCTCTGGGCTCAGCTCCCTCCCTCTTCCCTCTCTCTTTTTGAGACTCTGTGTGTGTGGGGTGGGGGGGATACGTAAGACGGACGAGGTTCTGAGGAAGAATGTGTGTGTGAATGAGCAATGTCCTCACCTGTACAGAGTCCGCTTGTGCTGAAAGCACCTGCACTAGGTCCAGGAGTCCCGGTCTCGGATCGTTACGAGGAGGAGGTGTCAGCTAGGTACGAGGAGGTATTGGCTCGATACCGGACCGCCGGGACCGCTTGCGGTCTCAGTTGCTTCCTGCTACTGCCGCTTTTGACCAAAAAGCATGCGCCCTCTGATGGTGTGGTCGTGTAATTACTAGTCCGCGATTATAAGACAACCCCCCCTTTTCACATTATTTTCAATGAAAAAAACTTGTCTTGTATTCGGGTAAATACAGTATGTCTTTTTAAAATATATGAGTGGTTTATCCGAGATGCACTAGTGCGAGTCACATGTTTGCAATGTGCAATGTTCCTGGATTTGGTGCTGTGTGGAGGAACTTCATGTATAAATTCATGTGTAGATTAAAGAACTCTAATAATGAGATCATTAAGGCATTAGCCTCTCCTGCACACAGTGACACCAGGTACACATCATTTTATTGGAAACACTGGATTAACGCTCTCTATGTATTTTAGACCGTTTGATTATCTTGTGTTTTTTTTTAATGTATTTTAATCATTCTCTTAATGTAATTTTATGTATTTGGTTTTTAGGTTTGCATTTTAATGCTGATATATTTTATTATTGTGATGCATTCTATTTTATCTATTTAATGCCTTTGTATTCTAACTGATGTTTTTGGACCGATGTGTCCATTAATAAAGTTTAATAATAATAATAATAATAATATTTAAATAATCAATTAGGTAATCAATATTTTAATGATGATTTAAATGAAAAAAATGAGTCAAAAAGTAACCATATGTCTTAGAATGCTTGTAGTTTCTCTGCCAATAAAACAGTTACAATACTAAATCCATTTTTAAAAATGTAAACCAGAAGTACAGAAATTACTTTCCACTTACTACTAACAAGAAGTTATGTTTTTTATTGTTAATCTATGGTTAAATATTTTTCCAATGCTGAAATAAACCCAAACCTTTTAACTTTCTGATATTTTAATAATGTACATACATCTGCATTTATGTAGAAACAGTTCTTGCCTATTCTGTTTTATGGAGTTTGATAGAACTCCATTCACTTTATGTTAAAAGCATCTCTTAAACCTTTCAAAGCCTGTGCCTTTGTGATGGTCTTCCAGGCTTCAGGAACATCGGCTGGATTGGCCCCATATCCATGTGCAAACCTGTCATTGTAAGTTACCAGGATGTACTTCCAGTAGTCTGATGCCTCAATGGTGGCATCTGGTGGAATTTGCCAGTCTGGATAATATTTCCTATATTCTTTGTATGGATGCCACTTCATATCAGTTTCTGGATTTTTGAATTTCTTTTCACTTTGGACATCTGTTGTACACAGGTTTGGAACAAGCTTCATAGTACCATCATAGTGGTATCCATCCAGACCTTGTGGTCGATGTATTGCTGCGCTGTGTAGCTTGTGGTTTTTGCCTCCAGCCTCACAAGGAGTTTTACAAAAAGGGCACTGTTTCCCACAGCCAAATACTCGCTTAAAAAGCTCATCCTGTGGTTTAACTGTGAGTTTGTTCACAGTCTCATTGATGTCTTCAGATTTCAAGAATTCCTCCTGAAGTTGAGCTGTCAAGTTCTCCAAAGCTGTCTTGACACTGTTGATGAAAGGCTGACTTGTGCTTTTTAATTTAAACAGAATCGTTTTCTCAGGTTCGACTGGAATTGAGATGTTTTTAATCAAATGTTGTCTTATTCTATTGAGAAGCTTTGTAACACTTTCAGTGTCATCTGGCAGGTCATTTGATGCTTCTTCTATTGGTTCTGTGATTTTTGTAAGTACAATCTGAAGAATTCGGTCCTTCAGTTTGTACAGTGTTTTGTTTTCAGACATTTGTTGCTGGATGTGCTGAAATATCCAGTCCTTGACATATATTTCATACGTACTAATGTACTTGTCAAAACTTTGAAAGTCATCCATCTCTAGCAACTCTTTCTGAATGTTGTACTGAAAATATGAGCGAGAACTGTACTCTGCAGAGTGTTGGCTTGTTAAAATCTCATCTACAATATCTATTCCCAGAGATCGGTTGATAAAGTCTTCCACAGCTGGTTTGATGCAGAACTGAATGTAATAATTAGCTTTGCGCTGGCAATGATCTCTCTCTTTGTACAAATCAATAAAATCTGCCAAGTATGGAGGCTTGATCTTCTCTAGCTGGGTTTGAAGACTCATGTTTGATAAAAACATTTGGTGCATTTTCTGGAACTCTCTTGATGCGATGCCACAAATGTGAAGCTTCAAGTCAATCTCATACTTTGTATTTGTTTTGTAGTGCTTGTAATTTTGTTCAATCTTCTTGTCAGCTATTTCAAGAAGATCCTTTGTGAAAGAGTCATGATAATCATCCTTTGTTTTCACTTTATCACATAAGAACTGTGTACACAACTCAATGACATCACCAGTAAAAGTCTGCAATTTTCTCAGACTAACAGATCTAGCTTCCAAACTGTCTACATGCTCAGATGTAACAGTGAATGGTTGCATTACTTCCTTTCTTAAATCGGTATTCTGTAACTCCTGATTTACATTTCGATTTGAGAAATTTTTTCTGAGCTGCTTGAGAACTGATGCAGCAATATCTATTTTCATATCTTCTAAGCCAAAAACATTTGCTGTTACTTCAGTCCACATCTTCTCAAACTCTTGTGTCAGCTGATCATCAGACAGGGTGGAGGTCTTACAGTCACGCAGTAGCCTCATGACTTTTTCTTCAATCATGACTCTGCATTTTCTCTGTATCTCTTGGTTTTTTTTCCTGCTGACTTTTTGCTCAAGAATACAATCCAGTTCAGTTATTGCTGAGTGCTGAATTTCTTCGGAAAGCCTTCTGATGCTGTTTTTGAAGTCAATTTTGTATTTCTCTATCAGATTCACATGTCTGTCTTTCCTTTTATAGTATTCATTGAGTTTCTCAGTCATTTTCTCTTTCTCTATTGTTATTTTGAGAGATAAATCTTTTTTTTTCTCCTCAACAAGTTTTTTCCAAACGTCCACTTCAGAATCATTGTCAGCATTCAGGATTTCCACTTCTGCTTTTTGCTGCCAGGAGAAAATCTCCTTTCTGAACTCCCATTCCCACTGATTGAAGTCTTTACAAAGGTTATCATAAGCCTGAGCTACTAAAGTGTTTCTGAAACTGAAAATGAAGTTCTCATATTTTACTGTCCTCCACAGACTCGTCATCCATTCAAGAAAGTCTGGAATCTTTGTGGCTTCCATGTCTTGGTTTTTAAACGTCTCCACCAGGTGTTTCTTGAAATCTGCAACAGCTTCACTGTAGCCAGTGTTGACGGAGGCCATTGGAGGAGTCCCATGCCAGAGTCCTGGAATGTTCCAGTTGTTTTTGTCCATGTCATAGTCCAGGACATCAGTGAAGGATTTAACAGAAGGCTGTTTTTCCATTTCAGATGCGATTTGAGTCATTTCATTCAGCTGGTCCAGGAGCCGTTTTCTTTCAGCAATGCATTTGGAATGAGCTGAAACTCCAGCCACATTTTGGTGGACAAAATGACAAACTGGCTTTTTGCCTGTGTGTGTCATTCTTAGAAATGCATGAACAGCGATTTGCAAAATGTCTTTCATTTCAGTTATGTTTTCCATTGCTGTGTTAATGATGGCGATATCACTCAGACCAATGACAAAGGTTGCCAGCTGGTTGTCGTGTTCATAACTTTCTTCAAGTTTTGCCAAATCAGCTGACTTCAGACCCTCGGTGTCGATGAGAACTATAAAATCATAGTTCAGCTCTTTTTTGTAGTCTTCATCAACTTTGAGGAAGATCATATAAGCTCCTCTTGTACATCTTCCACTGCTGACAGGAAACTGCACACCAAACATGGTGTTGAGAAGTGTTGACTTCCCAGAACTTTGGACCCCCAACACAGACAGTACCAACAATCTGCTCTTTCCTCCAACCCTTCTGTTAACCTCCTTCAACACAGCTGACACCCATTTTTCTGGGACGTTGGATGCATCACCATCCAGAAGCTCTAAAGGATGTCCATCCAACACCATCTGAGCAGCCAGTTCAGGGAGGCGGGATATCTGACCAGAGGTGTGTTGTAAAAACTCGTAGATCAGTCCCATCTCTCTCATGTAATGCTCTATTCCCAAAGAGCTGTCCAGCAATGCCTGATCTAACTCTTTGATGCGTTCTGTGTCTTTTGTCTTGCATTTTGTTTTGAAATCTTTTCGCAGTGCAGACAGTTTGTTTCTTGACTGTGTATCAAGTTTGAGTTTCAGCCACTTCAGGAAAAAGTCCCTTTTTTCTTTGTCACTTGTGGAAAGGTTATCAATGAAACACTTCATGCCACTGGACAGTTTGCATTTTGCCTGTTCCTTTATGATTTGTTTTTTCTCCTCTTGTAGTTGTGATTTGTACTCCTCTGATCCTACATTGTTATGGTCATCCAGTCTACACAGTTTTATTTCTAGTT
>SSNR01000493.1:166539-186150 GCA_006937965.1 Callopanchax toddi | reverse complement strand
GGAGAAACATTGATTTAAAAAAAGAATTGATGGCCTTTATTGGTTGGACCCTGATTGCAGGGGGAGGAGAGCTGGGATGTGGCCTTGCGAGAGCTTTTTGTGAATCCTCTGCAAAACCAAATTTACAAGGCCACCATGGGGCTGAAGAGATTTTAAGATATTCGCCGTGTCATACGGTTTGACGACAAGAGAACCGGGCTCTGTGACTAACAGACCACATAGAAGCATTTATAATTTGTGAGGCATGTAAAAATTGTGGTGGCAATTTATGTTCTTGAGTCACATTCAACCAGTTTACGGTTGTTAAAATACTGATACAGCTCAGCTCAATAGCAATGCTCTTATAGCGTTGTGACAAAATGAAAATAAACATGTTGCAAGTATTAAATACATAAATATTTGACCCCACTCACTGCTAAAACAATTACTTAAAACAAATTATTGTTATAGTATTAAGTAATTTAATTTTAAACCACACTTGGATGACTGTGTGAATGTGTGTAAATTTGATGTAGCAAAATAAAAACTATTTTTGTTCATAAATTATGAAAGGAAAAATGGAAATAATGATCTGTGATAATCTAAAACAAGAAATTTAAAGAGTACATGGAATATTCAATCAAAAAAATAAAAAGATTTCAAAAGATAGAACAAAGAAAAACTCAGCCAGCATGAAAAAACATGGAAAATGAATGCGGGTCATTTTTGACCCATGTTGTGCATTAGAAGGGGTGTGGATATGTTGCGCATCAAAGGGTTAGATGCATTTTTTCATAAATTATAAAAGCTTTAAAATGATTTTTAAAACATTTTGGCATATTTCATGGCTGGACATTGTAAACTACATGTAATTTCTTTTTTCTGAAAAGAAGCGATGAATTGCGATTAATTTTTAATGCAATTAATTGTGATTAATTTTAAAATGCGATTAACTGCAATTAATTTTGTTCAGATTTGCGATTAATTAGTTAATTTATTTTAATCGATTCCCGGCCCTAATATATATATTCAAGTCTTCAAGTCTTCACTATGTACCTTCAGGCACTTGTTGATTCATAGTGGACATGGTCTGACTTCTTCTTTCACTTGAAAACCTAAAGACAATAATAATCTCTTTAGTTGACACAATCTTTGACTCATGAATAAATTGTTTGTGAAACACATGGAATTCTAATTCTCTATTATTAGCCCAAATTATACATTTCCTGTAATGTTTTAAATTTAAAAAACATAATGAATTAAACTGTATTTTTAGCAAAGTTTTATTATTTTGTCAGTATACCAAATTTTAAAAAGGAGGTATAACTGTTCAGTACTGGGTTCATGTAACACCCAATTTTGCAAGAGAAACTTAATGAACAGTAGAAAAGGAAAGACAACAAGCAGATAATCAGTCAAACAAGTAGAACCTAGATGCCCAATAAATTCAACACATTTTATTACATGCTTTGAAATGAATCTGTGTACTCTTCATTCTTTTTATTTTAAATTGAAAACCAAAATTTTTAAAATGTATAAAATTTTGTTATTTGTTTCTAAAAGGATACAAAACAACAAAAAACATCTTGTTTTTCATATTTTAGAAATGGAAAAACGGGCTGTCAAATCAAATTTGATTTTGATATTTCATTACTGAGGTTTACGTGAACGGGTGTTGTACTGATATATGATCCCCCGTCAAGATGTATTCCACCACCAGTTCGGCAGCGCGTTCTTTGCTAAACTGTCACCGACGTTTTGTGCTCGTGCCACAGAAGAAGTACGGAAACCGTGAAAGATCAAACAAACTGTTTCAGGATTGGTTGGTTTGATTCTAATAAACTTTCTATGAATTTGACAAAAACAAAATATATTATATTTGGGAATAGAAAAATTAATAATCAAATTAAAATTAAAATTGAGGGTAAAGAAATTGAACAAGTACAAACCTATAAATTCTTAGGAATTACTGTGGATGAAAAACTAAGCTGGAAGCCACATATAAAGGATTTAAAGTCGAAAATATCCAAAAATGTTGGATTGCTGAGTAGACTGAGATTTGTTCTAGATACAAAATCACTTCTTGTACTTTATAACTCGTTTATTCTTCCATATCTGAACTACGGTGCAGAAATATGAGGAAACAATTACAGAGCAAATACTTATCCTATATTTTTACTTAAAAAAAAGGCAGTTCGAATTATTAATCATGTTAACTATTTAGCACCTACAAACCGTTTCTTTATACACTTAAAAATTTTTAAATTATTCGATATTGTTGATTTGCACACTCTGGCTGTGGTATACCAAGCACATCATGCTAATCTCCCACCTTGTATCCAAAAGATGTTTGAACACAGAGAAGGTGGATATAGTCTAAGAGGAACTGGAATATTCAAAACAAAGAAAATTAGAACAAATAAAAAAGTAGATGTGTCTCAGTGAGATGTGTGAGGTTATGGAACAGTCTTGCTGATGGTTTAAAAAACTCCAGCTCCCTAAAAACATTCAAAAAGAGGTTTAAATGTATTTCCTTTGGAAATTACCATGCACATGAAAATTTATCATGATGTCTATATTTCTATCATTTCTTTTTCAGTTTTGTTAATGATGAAAAATGTCTCAGCTGTATTGTCTCAACTGTAGCTATCAAGACAGTGATAAACAGGTTGTGATTGTGATGGGTAGGCTTTAATAAGTTATACTTCAGCCTATACCCTTTCAGTTAATAACATTATGTAAATGTATTATTATTTATCTATAAGAGGAAGTGGGAATTGTCTGTGATAATCTTGGTTCATCTTTTTAAGCTGTTGTTGTTAGCTCTTTTTTTCTTCCCCACTCTGTTTTTTTTTTTTATCTGATGTTATGACTGAATAAAATAATCAATCAATCAAAGGATAAATTTTACCTTTTTTCTTCCATTTATTTGAACTTAAATACAGCTCACAGGATGTGGCACTGAACAAGAGGGTAGGATGTCAAAATAAAACAGGAAGTGAATAAAAGACAGGATGTGGCACTGAACAAGAGGGTAGGATGTCAAAATAAAACAGGAAGTGAATACAAAGAATGGTCTCATGGCGGAGTGTGACAAAAGTCCTAAAGTTTTCATTCTTTTTACTTTTAAGAGCATCTGCTTTCAACCTGTGCAGGCCTCTGCTCTGTGCACCTGACTGTGGTGGTCAGTGTCCTGTTGTTTGGTGTAGTGTTCTGGGGGAGGAGCCACACAGCAGATGAGAACAGGATTATTAAACTGATCAGAAAGGCTGACTCCACATGTGGCGAACACCAGAAACTCAGTATTGAGTTTTCAACAGAACTAAGACTTGTAGTATAGAGAGGAGATGTCCTGTGATGATCTCTGTGAGTTTGGTGTCAGCAGAGTGTACAGTGGTGGAGTTATTGAAAAAATAATAAACAATATTTCATCAAAAATCATTAAAAAAAACAAATTTCCAGAAGCTGAGACTTGTAGTATATATGTACTGTGATCATTTGTGTGATTTTGGTGACTTCTAGTATGTACAGTAGATAATATGGTGATTACAGTGTACAGGTTTAGAGTTCCTAGTAAATATAATAAAACATCTTAACAAAATATAAACAAAAATCCCCCAAAATTATATTTTTAGAATGCAATCTGAAGAGAAGATGTCTATTGACACTATGTATAAGTTTGGTGAAAGTACAGTGTATTTAATTTTTACATAAGAGCTGTTGACAGAGTGGTAATTTGTAGACGGTCCCTGCCCGCTCAGCAGCGCTTCGGCTGACTGGACCAGCGATCAAAAATGTAAAACTGCAGTGGAGGGATGGTTTTTATAAAAACGAGGTTGTAGCATGTAGATCACCTTCCTACGATTCTAATGAGGTGCAGTATTTGTTATTACACCCATTTGATCAGAAGCTATTGCACGGCAAACTTCAAATCTGCCAATTTCTTGCTAACTTTACCACTGCACTCGCAAACCGGAGCAATGAAATATTAAAATCGAATTCTTTCTTACAGCCCGTCTTTCCATTTCGTTTTTTTGATCTTCGACTAGGATTAAAATATGAAAAACAAGACATTTTTTGGCGTTTTGTATCCGTTTCAAAAACAAAAAATAAAAGAAAAATTTCCTTTTTTGATTTTTGGTTTTAATTGAAAATGGAAAGAACGAAGACTACACGGATTAAATGCATTTGGGGCATTTTTTTAATAGTTTATTTTTACGAGATTTAATTTAAAATGAAAAATAAAATCACAGTTCTATTTTAATCCATACTGAATAATTAAAAAAATATAAAAGTAGGGTTTTATTTCCAGAGTATAAGCAACTTACCTGCCCGTGAACTTTGAGATTGTATGCATCAGCCCATGTTTTCATGCAGTTCTTGAGAACAGAAAAGTAGAAGTGTTACAACAATTGAACAATAGGTTCCTACCTATCTCCTCCCAAACATGTCAGACTGGTTAAAAAGTTTGGCTTGTTGAAAATTATTTTCTCCTTTTATGTTCATAAAGCTGGCTGGTGAATGTTTTTTGTACTTCTATATTTAAATGACATACATTTTCTGGTGAAACTCTTGTATTTTAAATTCACGTTGAAAAGACAAACATTTTACAACAATTTCATTTCATATCTATGCAAATATATTCTATGCTACATTTTTTATAAAGCAAAAATATTTACATAAAGCAAAAATTTTGTTTTTTGTTGAAAAACACATCAAACATGAAATCAGAAGCTCACTGATCAATTTTCGTCCCCTAAGAATAAATATTTTTTATGATGATACATTATTGACAAAATCATTACTGTATTTAACATAAAAACAATAATCATAGATTTAACAGTAATTTGTTCTTGTCTATAAATCAAGGGACTTTAAAAGGGTCACCATGTTTATGTTTCACATAAAAATTTCATATTAACATTTCTGAGAAAAGAGCATTTGTAAGCAATTATCTCCTATCCAAAAACTTAAAATTACTAGTTTACACCAATGAAAGTTCAAATTGATTCTAGGAGTTTAATCAAATATTTAACATTTTTTAGAGTGAAGTCTCCCCTTTCCAAATAAACGTTGTTGTAGTATATTATTAAGTTGGAAATCAAGCACTGTATCCATATTTCCTGTTTGAGATAGACAAATTTGTACAGAGGGTTAAGAAACACGGCACTGAAGTTAATTTAATTATTAACCTTAAATTTAATTCCACAACACTATAATGACTGAAGAGTAAAGATATCTGATTCATTATTCACTATACCTCCTCTTTGATTTTAAACGTTGTTTTAAATCCTAATAAATAAAATAAAGCCTTTTGAGTTGAGCACTCTTGTTTAAACAGTAGTAGAGGTACCTTCAAGCTCGTGTCCTTCTGTTTACTGTAGTTGTGGTATGGCTTTTACTTATTTGTACTTCAAAATCTAGAGGATAAAAAATAGTCAATTTTTAATATGACTAGTCAATCAAACATTCTTTATAGATCACATTTCCTGCATAGCAACACAATGTGCTTTACAGCAGATACCACATACCAAAGGATACAAAATATATATACAAACACACATTACACTCAGATATGTACACGCTTGTACACTCGCAAAAAGTACCTTATGATTATGCAACAAACAATAAAAGTACAACACTAAAATCAGTTTGTCATGACCTGTTGCAGGTACGTTCAATAGTTGAATTTTATTAAATTATGTGTATGCAATTCAATAATATTTGTGGAAAAATAAAACAAAGAATAATGCATATCTTACCTGACATTCGAAGAATTACAGACTGATTGTTTCAACTCTGTTACTTTTATCGTGTACTTGAAAAAGAAAGCAAAATTATTCTCTGCACCTGAACACCAGATTTCTCCCACCCTTCAACCTTGATCAAAGTCTACTGTGTTGGCGTCATATCATCAGCGGATCATACTTGGGTTGTTCTGAAGTGGTGTTTTATCAGTTATTTACCTACAATAAGGCTCACACCCAGCAGTGACGTCACTCCATTTTTGTTTGCTTTTAATACATTGCAACCCTGTCTTTTAGCTCTTAAATGACTAAAACTACTGTCCTGGTTTTATGGGCTGGATTTTGGATTTCCTTGTGGACGGATTACAGCACATAAGTGAGAACAGCTCTTAATCTGATGAGCTCATTTCTTCCAATGGTTCCCTTCAGGGCTGCCTCCTCCCTCACTATTATAGATGCTGTACACTGATGTCTACAAAAGATCTCATACAGGGTGACATATCCTGACCTTTGCAGATGACCCTATAGTCAGTCTGCTGCAGGGGGAGAATGACACACCTAGGTCAGGTGACTGATGATTTTATTCTATGGAGTGGCAATTCTTTCCTAAAATTAATTGTCACCAAAACCAAGTGTTGATTTAAAAAATACATTTTATCCATTACCTGAAACAGTTTTTAAAGGGGAGCCAGTGGAGTGGTTTCAGTGTTTTAAGTACCTGGGTACTGGAAACAAACTGGAAAAAAAATTGATGTAGTCTGCAAAAAGAAATAAAAATCAAAAGTATATCATTTTTTCGCAAGCTGAAGGTCAATTTTTTTTATGTCAGTAAGTGTGTTACATATTCTGTTTTACCTACCTGCAAAGACAATGTCATTAAATAAATAAAACTGAGCGTTACAAAAGTGTGCATACTGTACATTTTTCAATGTTATTTATGTCCTTTTTAGAATATTGTGCAGAAGAAATAAGGTCATCTAGGATACAAGTTTATTGTTTCAGTTAAAAGACAGATCTTGGTCAAAAATGACACCATGGCTTCTACACCAAAGTCAAGTTATAAAAACTATGTGTTTGATTGGGGAAACTTGTCTCTGTGAATCCCACCCCCAACTCCATCAGCCCTTTGTACTCAGCCAGGCAGAAAAACTGCTGATCTATCTGTCAGGTCTACACTCCCTCCTTCTCACCAGCTGCACCTCATCTGTCTCATCATCACCAGCTGTACTCCATCTACTCATCAGCAGAGGAGCATAAGAGGAGTGGAGCTTCACATGGATGGTGCCTATCCTAGACCGCTCAATCTGTTGCTCTGCTAGAAGACAGCAAACTAAGTGCAAAGTACAAAATCAAATCAATTCCTGTAATCACTAGCAGCAGCAATAAAAAAATGAGTTTATTACTGCCATTCTCTTTTACTCAGGGACAGCTTTACCAGAAATCATAAAAGATCATTTTTATTTCCCTAAAGATAAGGAGTTGTTAAACACTTCCATCCATCCATCCATCCATTTTCTGTAGCCGCTTATTCCTCCACAGAGGGTCGCGGGGCTTGTTAAACACTTGACAATTAAATCATCAGTTTTATTTACAACCATTTCTCAGATGGTTATACATGAGAAAATATCTCAGTAGGTAGAGAGGTTGTTTGGCAACTGGAGGGTCGCCAGTTCAATCCCCAGCTCCTGCTGGGCTTTGTTGTTGTGTTCTTGGACAAGACACTTCACCCAACTTGCCTGTGTGTCAATGTTGGTGGTGGTCAGAGGGGCCGATGGCGCAAAATGGCACCCTCGCTTCTGTCAGACTGCCCCAGGGCAGCTGTGACTACTGACATCACCAGAGTGTGAGCGAGCGTGTGAATGAATAATGGAGCTTCCGTGAAGTGCTTTGGGTGTCCAGAAAGGCGCTATAGAAATCTAATCCATTATTATTATTATTATTATAAAATAGGTCAAGATTGCATCATGAGCATTGGCCACTTCTTCTGTTTAATGCTGCTTTATTTTGGTGCTTTTATTTTTGCAAGACACGCCAAGGTAGGCCTCTGTTGCACGACTGGTCCACACATCAGCAGTCAGGGTGAGGAAACTTTTTATGCCTCTGAGGGTCTGCTTTATAATATGTATATATATATATATATATATATATATATATATATATATATATATATATATATATGCAAGATCATGACCAGTTGACAGCTCTGCCTCTTTCTTTACTCGCATGTCACAGACATAGCATCACAAGTCTAATGATATGATGACAAAACTGATCATAAACCTTTGGCACAAAGTGATCTGGTACCAGAAATACTTAGGGACCACCCTGTGCTCAAACATGATGGACATTATGGACAAACCATGAATAGCACAAATCCAACAAAGAAACAATTTTGTATTCAGATGGTGGAGGCTGTTCCTCCCAATTATGCCCCTCCAGAGGACTATGTCACTGCACAGTTATTTAAGTCCCCAAAGAAAACTACAGAATGCCGAGATTGGCACCTCTTTGCAGACACCATCCAGATACTCCAAGAAGGCTGGGTAATTCAACCTCTTATTTGTTCTATATGCACAAAAATAGTGAGAACCTTCCCACCTGCAGCTTGGAGTCACAGAAAGGTGACCTTCTCTTTCACTTGGTCTGGCACCATAGGGTCGCCGATTCAATCCCATCTCTGGCTGGGTTACTTTGTCATTGTGTCCTTGGGCAAGACACTTCACCCTCTTTGCCTACTGGTGGTGGTCGGGCGCCAGTTCATGGCATCCCCGCCTCTGTCAATGTGCCCCAGGACAGCTGTGGCTACAGCAGTTGTCGATTAATTACGGGTGGGAATTGCGACTTAGAGCAAGTTTCAGCAGACCCATTCAATCAGAATCGTGCACGTCCAACTTTATCAATTGTTATCAAAACAATTTTCTTGTTTCTGGTTTTCCCTAAACATTGAATTGTGGATGAAACTGGCATTGGGTCAGCAGCACCCGAACCGCTGCAGCATCTCACAAACAAACAAGACAAATGCTGAATCCCCCACCCTACTTAATCCAAAAAAGGTTTTAAATAAAGGCAACTGGACTTATTTGGTTCTTTGAAGACGTTTCACTGCACATCCGAGTAGCTTTGTCAATTCTGTATGTAGTCAAGGAGAGAGAATCTTATAAACTGTCCTCATCTTCCTCTGTCTGTGACACACCTCCTTCTACCCCCTTTAAGGAGTCCTGGTGAGGTGTTTTGATTAGTGGCGTGAATTGTCTGGGAATTAAGTTCAGAGCAGACTGGTAGGTGCTGGAAAGATGAAATCTGAGTCCTCCTCCTCTGTTTAAAGTTGGTTTTTCATGTTTGACATAGATGGCTTCTTTAACTCCTCTCTCAAACCATCGGTCTTCTCTGTCCAAAATGTGGACGTTGTCGTTTTCAAAGGTGTGTCCCTTGTCTTTGAGGTGGAGGTGGACTGCTGAGTCCTGGCCTGATGATGTGGCTCTCTTGTGTTGAGACATGCGCTTGTGTAGTTGTTGTTTTGTTTCTCCAATGTAAAGGTCTGAACAGTCCTCACTGCACTGGACTGCATAAACAACAACACTGATCTTCTGTTTGGGAGTCTTGTCCTTAGGATGAACCAGTTTCTGTCTGAGGGTGTTGTTGGGTTTGAAGTTTACTGGGATGCTGTGTTTGGAGAAAATTCTTCTCAGTTTCTCTGAGACTCCTGCTACATATGGGATGACGGTGCTTTTGCACTTGTCTTTTTTTTTTTAGAAAGAAACCCTAAAAAAAAAAACACCCTACTTATTTCAAAAGTTGCACACTGCACCTCTTTGAGATGACTTAGAGGGGTAAAGGTGCTGCAGTGGTTCAGGTCAGGATGCACTGTGCCAGTCCTGTTTTCTTCATGCCCCCTCATGTGCCTGAATCTGCACCTCTGACCGGAGCCAATTGTTGGACAGATACCGGGGGTACACTGAAAAAAGAGAATAGTTGAATCAACTTCATTGAATTGCTTCAGTTGGTAACAAGCAATTGAATTAAGTTTATCCAACTTAAATTACTGGGTACAAATGTATTAATTTAAGTTGGATAAACCTAATTGAATTACTTGTTACCAACTGAAGCAATTCAGTTAAGTTGGTTCAACTATTCTCTTTTTTCAGTGTATTTCTAAGTTAAACCAGTGAGAGGTAGGGCTGGGTACCGAAACGCGGTACTTAGCAGTAGAAAGGAGGCGCTTGTGGTTGGCGAAGCTAAACCAGGATCTACAGGGCAAAAATCTGGACAACATCTGAATTAGTTCAGCTCATTTCTTGTCAGGTAAGTGAATTGCGCCTCTTTTCCTCTGATAACTTCTGGCATTGTTCTCCCTGATTTGTAATAATCTTTTTGCAGTCTATAAAACTGCAAAGGTTTCTCATGGTCTGACCGATTGGTACAGCCGTAAACACGGCAATAATTCACCATTTCTTTTCGTTTTGCGGTAGAATACCCATTAAATGCGTGCGCTCTGTTTACCTCAATATCTCCAATATGGCAGCTTCCGGTTAGATGATGCAGCTGTGACGCGCTGTGAAAACCCTCTATACAAACAGAACATAACCAAAAACAGTGGCAAAACACAACATGAAACAAGGCAAGGCTGTGAAGGGGCAGGCAGGGATGACACAGGGTCCAAGATCATTATACCGTGTATCTTCAAGAAACTTCTGAAGACCCAGCTCTTTAGAGAGCATATTCTAGACTAGCACTTATTCTGGACTTCTCTTCAGTGTTGCTTTTGGCAGCCACCTTATTTTTTAGTCCTGGGGGCATGTAGCTCAGTAGGTAGAGTGGCCGGACTGGCAACTGGAGGGTTGTCGGTTCTGTACCAGTTTTGGCTGGGTAACTTTGTTGTTGTGCCCTTGGGCAAGACACTTCACCCACCTTATCTAAAGGTGGTGGTCGGAGGTACTTGGCAGGCACCTGTGCATGGCATCCTCTCCACTGTCAGTGTGCCCCAGGGCAGCTGTGGCTACAATGTGTAGCTTATCACCACCAGTGTGTGAGTGTGTGTGAATGGGTGAATGACTGTTGTGTTGTACAGCACTTTGGGGAGTGTAGAACACTCTAGAAAGTGCTCTATAGATACAGGCCTTTTATCATTTAGTCTTATTCATTTGGATGTAAATGCTTGTTAGTTTTTGTCACATTTAAGTCATTTCTATATGTGATAGTGTTAGTCAAGTTAGCCTAGTTTTAGTCAGTTTCAGTAGAAAAAAGTATCAGTCTTCTTTAAAATTAATTCATGCCAGCAAATATTGGAAATTGGAATCACTTACTACCTGCCCAAAACTCACTGCATGTTCTACACATGCCAGTAAAACACACATAAGCTACTGAATTGAAAGCACAACCAAGGAAACCTTAGCCTGAGGTTTGCAACCCATTTGCTCCAGAAGCACTGTAGAAAGCTTTATGCTTAGTATACAATTTGCTACAAGCCGTTTGTCGAGTAATATTGTATGTTTATGATATGGTAACAGGACTTACTTTAATTTGCTGTTGAAAGAATATCAGCATGGTGAGCCTTCACTTGAGTTTGGTGGTATTCTTTCAAGACAGTTTGTGGCCACATTTACCACCATCTCCCTGCATTCTGTTTGCCTTTTTGATGGATGATATTGAGATTCAGAGATAATTTTGTCATTTCTGGCCACCAAGCCCCTTTGTTGACGCTGCCACATTTATTCCAAGAAGAGCATGTGACTAATGACCACAGGTGTGTTGTGTTCAATGAGTGCTGCACGCCAGGTGGTGGGTGTGACCAAACATAGATGCAACAATATGGCTTATCATTTTTAGCTTTTCAGAAATTACAAGCACAATAGACAGAAATGTTATGAGTTTTGAGTGTTTGTTTACTGGAAGTAGTTAATTGTAAGCCTCAACGGTCACTGTGTTGTTACATTCTCATTTGTGAATTGCTTCAGATAAAAGTGTCTGCCAAATACGGGTATATAAACATCAGATTACAGAATGGAAATGTAACAGAAGACTATATTTACATTTTGTCCTAAAATGAACATTTTTAAGCTTAAAAAATGTTGAAATCTAATCAAGAATGTTGGTCTAAATTATGCAATATGATCACAAATGTACATCTTCAGAACAATTAAAGCGAGAACAAGCAGGTTGAAGAACTGTTTTTATGCCAGAGCGGTAATTACACTCAATGCTGAGAAAACCTGATCATGGGAATTTGTGCAATAACTGCAGTGTGGGATGTTTTTAATTTTGATTTTAAAATTTTTTATTCTGATTCTTAACCCTCAGCAACTGCTGTTTTAGTATTTTATCGTATTTTAGTATTTATTTTTTATGTTCAGGCACCTTAAGGACTGCACTTTCAATTTCGTTGTACTAGTACAATGACAATAAAGGTGATTCTGATTCTGATCTCTAAGTCTGATCCTGTGTTGTTCTTTGACAGGCCTTTTCAACACCCTCTCCAAACTTGGACTGAAGGACAAATATCCCAACAAACTCACTCTTCGTTCTTTGTTGGAAATCAACAAAAACAGCATAGACACAAATCCAGCTTCATCGCTGAAGGAAATACCCTGGTATTTTCTAAGAAATCTCTTGCAGATCAATGCTGAATGCAGAGGCTGTGCAAAATTAGCAGCCAATGATGAGGACAACAATGACCTGTTTGACAAAGATGTTAGCTCTTCAGGTGACATTGAGGATAGGATTAAAGCCCTTGACCTGATAGTAGCACTCTTCCTTTGTGCTGACAGTTTCTTGCAACAGGAAATGGCTCTCAGAATGTCAATGTGTCAGTTTTCTGTCCCACTGCTGTTGCCCCATGAGAATAACAGTCAGTGCAGTCTGCTGCTTTGGGCTCTAAGAGGAATCGTCAAGGAGTGGCGTCCACATGATTTATCTGAAACAAAAGAATTTGTTGAGGAAATGATTGTCCAAGCATATATACCATTATATTCTTTTGTCAGACTGCAAAGCAGCAGTTTATCAAAGTCCCAGATGCTGAATCATATTCTTAGTCGTGGTCAACAGAATCACAATATCTTCATACACAGAGACATAGAGGGAAGAGCAATTAAAAATGAAATAGCTGATGGATTGGTAGAGATTAGCTGGTCCCTTCCCTCTGGAAGAGAAAATCTTGATATTTTTCCAGAGCCTGTTGCCATTGCCAACATGCGAGGAGGCATCTGTGAGTCACTTGCACAGTTCAACTTTCTTTATCAAGTGTCAACTGCTACCTTTGTGTTCATGGACAAAGTTGAAGAAAATGAGCAGGAAACCTTGAATTCTCTTGAAGATGTAGGAAGAAATCTTTTTTTCGTTGTTAATCGCAAAGAAGGAAATGATAAAGAAGACATGATGACTGTCGATAAAGCAGTGAAGGAAATAGATTTGCCAAAAAGCAATCTGATCGTCAAGGGCAAGAATGTAAAAGAAGCATTCTTTTCCAACAAACTTTGTGCAGCTATTAAAGCCTCAATGGAGTGTAAAGAAACAAAAATGAATACAACCATACTTCACGAAAAAGCTGTTGAACTTGGTCTGCGTGTAGATGAATGCAGAAGTGATGAACAAAGGAAGGCAGCTGAAAAAATTGTGAAAGCAATTGGTGAAAGGAGTATTCCCAAATACAAGAAGCAGCAACTTCCATTGCAGGGAGAAAACTGGAAAAAGTTATCAAAACTAGAAATAAAACTGTGTAGACTGGATGACCATAAGAATGTAGGATCAGAGGAGTACAAATCACAACTACAAGAGGAGAAAAACAAATCATAAAGGAACAGGCAAAATGCAAACTGTCCAGTGGCATGAAGTGTTTCATTGATAACCTTTCCAAAAGTGACAAAGAAAAAAGGGACTTTTTCCTGAAGTGGCTGAAACTCAAACTTGATACACAGTCAAGAAACAAACTGTCTGCACTGCGAAAAGATTTCAAAGCAAAATGCAAGACAAAAGACACAGAACGCATCAAAGAGTTAGATCAGGCATTGCTGGACAGCTCTTTGGGAATAGAGCATTACATGAGAGAGATGGGACTGATCTACGAGTTTTTACAACACACCTCTGGTGAGATATCCCGCCTCCCTGAACTGGCTGCTCAAATGGTGTTGGATGGACATCCTTTAGAGCTTCTGGATGGTGATGCATCCAACATCCCAGAAAAATGGGTGTCAGCTGTGTTGAAGGAGGTTAACAGAAGGGTTGGAGGAAAGAGCAGATTGTTGGTACTGTCTGTGTTGGGGGTCCAAAGTTCTGGGAAGTCAACACTCCTCAACATCATGTTTGGTGTGCAGTTTCCTGTCAGCAGTGGAAGATGTACAAGAGGAGCTTATATGATCTTCCTCAAAGTTGATGAAGGCTACAAAAAAGAGCTGAACTATGACTTTATAGTTCTCATTGACACCGAGGGTCTGAAGTCAGCTGATTTGGCACAACTTGAAGAAAGTTATGAACATGAAAACCAGCTGGCAACCTTTGTCATTGGTCTGAGTGATATCGCCATCATTAACACAACAATGGAAAACATAACTGAAATGAAAGACATTTTGCAAATCGCTGTTCATGCATTTCTAAGAATGACACACACAGGCAAAAAGCCAGTGTCATTTTGTCCACCAAAATGTGGCTGGAGTTTCAGCTCATTCCAAATGCATTGCTGAAAGAAAACGGCTCCTGGATCAGCTGAATGAAATGACTCAAATGGCATCTGAAATGGAAAAACAGCCTTCTGTTAAATCCTTCACTGATGTCCTGGACTATGACATGGACAAAAACAACTGGAACATTCCAGGACTCTGGCATGGGACTCCTCCAATGGCCTCCGTCAACACTGGCTACAATGAAGCTGTTGCAGATTTCAAGAAACACCTGGTGGAGACGTTTAAAAACCAAGACATGGAAGCCACAAAGATTCCAGACTTTCTTGAATGGATGACGAGTCTGTGGAGGACAGTAAAATATGAGAACTTCATTTTCAGTTTCAAAAACACTTTAGTAGCTCAGGCTTATGATAACCTTTGTAAAGACTTCAGTCAGTGGGAATGGGAGTTCAGAAAAGAGATTTTCTCCTGGCAGCAAAAAGCAGAAGTGGAAATCCTAAATGCTGATAATGATTCTGAAATGGACGTTTGGAAAAAACTTGTTGAGGAGAGAAAAAATGATTTATCTCTCAAAATAACAATAGAGAAAGAGAAAATGACTGAGAAACTCAATGAATACTATAAAAGGAAAGACAGACGTGTGAATCTGATAGAGAAATACCAAATGGACTTCCTAAACAGCATCAAAAACCTTGCCAGTGAAATTCAACACTCAGTGAGAACTCAACTGGATTGTGTTCTTGAGCTAAAAGTCAGCAGGAAAAAAGCTCAAGAGATACAGAGGAAAAACAGAGTTCTGATTGAAGAGAAAGTCATGAGGCTACTGCGTGACTGTAAGACCTCCACCCTGTCTGATGATCAGCTGACACAAGAGTTTGAGAAGATGTGGACTGAAGTTACAGTAAACATTTCTGGCTTAGAAGAGCGAGATATTGCTGCATCAGTTCTCAAGCAGCTCAGAAAAAATTTCTCAAATCGAAATGTAAATCAGGAGTTACAGAATACCGATTTAAGAAAGGAAGTAATGCAACCATTCACTGTTACATCTGAGCATGTAGACAGTTTGGAAGCTAAATTCATGAAAAATGTGCAGACTTTTACTGATGATGTCATTGAGTCGTGCACACAGTTCTTATGTGATAAAGTGAAAACAAATGATGATTATCATGACTTTCACAAAGGATCTTCTTGAAATAGTTGACAAAACGCTTAAACAAAATTACAAGCACTACAAAACAAATACAAAATATGAAATTGCCTTGAAGCTTCACATTTGTGGCATTGCATCAAGAGAATTCCAGAAAATGCACCAAACGTTTTTGTCAAACATGAGTCTTCAAACCCAGCTAGAGAAGTACAAGCCTCAGTACTCTGCAAGACTTTATTTATCTGTACAAAGAGAGAGATCACTGTCAGCGTAAAGCTATTGATTATACTCTGCTCTGCATCAAACCAGCTGTGGAAGACTTTATCAACCGATCTCTGGGAATAGATATTGTAGATGAGATTTTAACAAGCCAACACTCTGAAGGAGTACAGTTCTCGCTCATATTTTCAGTATAACATTCAGAAAGAGTTGCTCGAGATGGATGACTTTCAAAGTTTTGACAAGTACATCAGTAAGTATGAAATATACGTCAAGGACTGGATATTTCAGCACATCCAGCAACAAATGTCTGAAAACAAAACACTGTACAAACTGAAGGACCGAATTCTTCAGATTGTAATTTAAAAAATCACAGATGCAATAGAAGAAGCATCAAATGACCTGCCAGATCACACTGAAAGTGTTACAAAGCTTCTCAATGGAATGAAACAACATTTGACTAAAGACATCTTAATTCCAGTCGAACCTGAGAAAGTTATTCTGTTTCAAATCCGAAGCACAAGTCGTCCTTTCATCAACAGTGTCAAGACAGCTTTGGAGAACTTGACAGCTCAACTTCAGGAGGAATTCTTGAAATCTGAAGACATCAAAGAGACTGTGAACAAACTCACAGTTAAACCACAGGATGAGCTTTTTAAGCGAGTATTTGGCTGTGGGAAACAGTGCCCTTTTTGTAAAACTCCTTGTGAGGCTGGAGGCAAAAACCACGAGCTACACAGTGCAGCAATACATCGACCACAAGGTCTGAGTGGAAGCTGCTATAATCTCTCTAAGAAGCTTGTTCCAAACCTGTGTACAACAGATGTCCAAAGTGAAAGTAGATTCAAAACTGACGAAACTGAAGGGAAGTGGCATCCATTCAAAGACTACAGTAAATATTATCCAGACTGGCAAATTCCACCAGACGCCACCATTGAGGCATCAGACTACTGGAAGTACATCCTGGTGTAGTGGTAATAAGTGGTCGTTTTGCCACATATAGTGTATATAAACGCTATGTTTATTACTCACCTTCCGCTTGGTTCACTGTCAGCTACCGAGGGTTTAGACGGGAGTCTGTGTGCTCCGGAAACCTGGGTTTGAACGCTGTTTGTGATAAAAGCAGGTAATTCTAGGTTCTGTTAATCGCAGTGAGTAATTATGTACCTGTTATTTGACGAATGGAAGCTGAGTCAGGAATAAATATATATAATATTTATTATAAAAGCTGACGAACATTTGTAAACAGATTAGCATTCGAGGTAGCAAGTTGATAGGCATTCACTAAATGGTAGATGTTGTTAAATTGATCTTCTGAGTTTAGAACTTGAGTCTCGTGTGATATTAAGACTAAGGAGTTAGCTTAAGGGTTTAGTTATCAGGGATAAGGTGGAGAGGTTACTTGGATGAGCGACCTAGTGTTATAGGGTTAGCTTTATCAAGTAGCCTGCTTTACCAGTTCATGGAGGATTACTGGACCTTGTTCCTGGATCGCGTCCGGCAGATGGAGGTCGACGAGAAAGCGGAGATCCCTCTCGGTCGATCTGGGCCTGACAGGTGTGTTGGGACCCGCCTGGGCCAACGGAGGCGTCCGTGGATACAAGTCAGTGGAACCCATGACTCGTGAGCTGGTTGCGGGCTGCCTTACCCATTCTGGTTGGATTAGAGAGGCAGGCTGATGGTTCCTGCTCTCAGGGGTAAGCAGCTTCTTCGACTGCGACGGGGCTGGACCCGTCACCGGTGGCAGTCGGCATCGATAACCCACCGTGTAGCGAGTTGACGGTGGGAAGTGTTGTCTCCTCTGAGGCTAGAGAAGAACTCCTGTTCTTCTCGTCTGAGGCAGACAGCTGAGAGCTGTCAGTGTACGTGGACCAATCAGGGGACTCTAACAAGACACGTGACTCAGGCTCTAAAGCAGACGTCACCTCCTGTGTGAGGTGGAAACAGACTACTTATTTATCTTTAGCAAAGTAGAAATAAGTAGTAATACTGATTTAACCTTTTAGCAAAGTATCAATAATACTGAAGCTGGATCAAACATTCACAATGCTGTAAGAGAAAGTGCATTAATCATTTAAGACATTTCTGTAACAGATTAAAGTGTCATTTTTAGGAAGAGACACCAAGAGTCTTTATTATTATTATTATTAAAGTCCGGTGGCTTCTTCCGATACGACCGTGACCTTGGAGGAATGTTGATTCAGGTTAAAACATAATAAAAGAGTCATTATAATCCGTGTTATTGGGAAGAAGATGGATTATTATTTTAGATGATCACGTAGGTCAGAGGTCAGAGATCAAGAGCGTATATTGATCACGCTACACTGGTAACTTACAATGACAGGTTTGCACATGAATATGGGGCCAATCCAGCCGATGTTCCTGAAGCCTGGAAGACCATCACACAGGTGCAGGCTTTAAAAGGTTTAAGAGATGCTTTTAACATTAAGTGAACGGAGTTCTATCAAACTCCATAAAACAGAAGGATTGAATGGGCAAGAACTGTTTCTACATAAATGCAGACAAATACAACTAGATGAAAACCAAAAAGAATGTGAATGTGTTGTTTTTGGCAGCTATCTGAGTTTTAGTCTTAGTCTTTTGGACTAAAATGCTGATTAGTTTTAGTCCATTTTAGTCATGTCTGTACGTATTAGTTTGAGTTTTTTAGTCGACGAAAACCCGAAAAGGTTTTAGTCTAGTTTGAGTCAGTTTTAGTTAAAAAACATATTTAATCCTTTAACAAAGTAATTTATGTCAATAATTTGGAATCACTTGCTGCCTGTCCAAACATCCTGCATGCTGTTTATTTAGTTTAACTTTAGTTTAAAAGACTAAACTCCCACTCAACAGAGTGAATGAAGCGGCTGCTCAGTCCCCCTCCTTTTCTACGCTCTCATCCTAACTTCTCCCCCTCGGCTGGAAGTGAAGGTCGGTCGGCTGTGATGAGCGTCTTTGCTACTGGTGGAGATCCTGACCCACCCACCCTCCTTGACGTGTTTTTTTCAGTTGTTGTGACTGTGTGTAAAATGCTACTACCTCCCTCCCTTTTGTTTACCTTTTCTTCTGCTCCCATTTTTTCCATTTTGTTTTGCCCAAATATTGTATTGAAGTTTGCCCTAATATTTCTGTCCAAGTCAATGTCTCACATAATCTCATAATTTACAATGTAGATTCCCTGCTGGTAACCCAAATTTTGCCCAAATGTTGTATCTGGTACCCCAAATCTCTTTTTTTGTTTTTTAATTTAAATTTTTTTCACAGTTTTGTTTTTTTGCTTATGTTGTAAAGCGCTTTGTGATGTATATTTCTGAAAGGTGCTATATAAGTAAACTTTACTTACTTACTTACTAAATGCTATATGAGAGGTATAATATATTAATATATATGTATAATAGTATAAATATAATCAGATGCAAATAAGAATAAAAACAAACATAATGTGGTCACAACAGTTGTAAGAGTTTCAAACCATCTGATCCACAACAGGCCCTGTTCCAGGAGAGTTCAGTTATGATTTAAGTTTTGTGGAGGACCCAAGGTGCAGGGATGAGAGGAGGAATGGCAGCAGAGGCAGGTTATACCAGAATCTACTAACAGTTCCAACCTGAGTCCTCAGGTCCACAGACCAGAATCTACTAACAATTCCAACCTGAGTCCTCAGGTCCACAGACCAGAATCTACTAACAGTTCCAACCTGAGTCCTCAGGTCCACAGACCAGAATCTACTAACAATTCCAACCTGAGTCCTCAGGTCCACAGACCAGAATCTACTAACAGCTCCAACCTGAGTCCTCAGGTCCACAGACCAGAATCTACTAACAGCTCCAACCTGAGTCCTCAGGTCCACAGACCAGAATCTCCTAACAGCTCCAACCTGAGTCCTCAGGTCCACAGACCAGAATCT